>JAHIAM010015945.1:0-18207 GCA_021605205.1 Aegilops longissima
TTCGATCGTCGGTATCCAATACCTAGTTCAATCTAGCTATCGGTAAGTCTCTATACTGTTCCGTAATACATCATCTCACAACTAACTCATTAGTTGCAATGCTTGCAAGGCTTATGTGATGTGTATTACCGAGAAGGCCTAGAGATACCTCTCCAGGACAATCGGAGTGACAAAACCTAATCTCAAATACGCCAACCCAACAAGTACCTTTGGAGACACCTGTAGTACTCCTTTATAATCACCCAGATTACGTTAGACGTTTGGTAGTACCCAAAGTGTTCCTCCGTAAACGGAGTTGCATAATCTCATAGTTATAGGAACATGTATGGGTCATGAAGAAAGCATTAACATACTAAACGATCAAGTGTTAAGCTAACGGAATGGGTCATGTCAATCAGATCATTCAACTAATGATGTGACCTTGTTAATCAAATAACAACTCCTTGTTCATGGTTAGGAAACATAACCATCTTTGATTAACAAGCTAGTCAAGTAGAGGCATACTAATGACATACTGTTTGTCTATATATTCACACATGTATTATGTTTCCAGTTAATACAATTCTAGCATGAATAATAAACATTTATCATGAAATAAGGAAATAAATAATAACTTTATTATTGCCTCTAGGGCATATTTCCTTCACCGGGAACATCAGTGCAAGTGCACCGGCCAGGTGCTCATGATCGAGGTCGGCGACTACGGGGTAATCCTCTCGGACGACATGGTGCACGCCCTTCAGTTGCTCGATACCCCAGACGCCCAGGAGCTAGAATGCTGCACACTCTCCTAGCATGCCCTATCTGGTGAAGAGTCCCCGTCCACAATGCGTCTGCGCGCCCAAGTTGGCGATCAAGTCATGCTCTTCTTGGTGGACTCGGGAGCACCTACGCTTTGTCACCAATCGCTTGCTACTCGCTGTCTATTTCCTGCAGGCACCGCCGCCAGATCGAGGCAAGCATGGCCAACGCCAGCGCTTATGCTATGACTCCATGGCGAGGCAACTAGCTTGGCAAGTTCCCGGACACACTTTCCACACTGATTTGCGCGTGCTGGAGCTTAGTGCATATGATGGGGTTTTAGGCATGGATTGGCTAGCGCGATAGCCCCATTATTGTTGGGGAACGCTGCAGAAAATAAAATTTTCCTACGGTTTCACCAAGATCCATCTATGAGTTCATCTAGCAACGAGTGATAGGAGTGCATCTACATACCTTTGTAGATCACGAGCGGAAGCGCTCAAGTGAACGGGGTTGAGGAGTCGTACTCGTCGTGATCCAAATCACCGATGACCAAGTGTCGAACGGACAGCACCTCCGCGCTCAACACACGACGGAGGCGGATGACGCCTCCCACGCCTTGATCCAGCAAGGAGGAGGGAGAGGTTGATGAAGATCCGGCAACCGACGGCGTGGTGGTGGATGCAGCAGGTTCCGGCAGAGCTTTCACGAGCTTCTCATGAGAGGAGAGGTGTAGCAGGGAGAGGGAGGCGCCAAGGGTTCAGTGCGCGGCTGCCTCCTCCCCCTTTATATAGGCCCCTGGGGCGCCGCCCCGAGATGAGATCTCCCAAGGGGGGGCGGCCAAGGGGAGGCTTGCCCCTCAGGCAAGTGGGTTTCCCACCCCTAGGGTTTCCAACCCTAGGCGCAGGGGCCCAAGGGGGGGCACCAGCGCACCAGGGCTGGTTCCTCCCCACTTCAGCCCACGGGCCCTCCCGGATAGGTGGCCCCACCGGTGGACCCGGGACCCTTCCGGTGCTCCTGCACAATCATCGGTGACCCCAAACTCTCCCGATGGTCAAACAACACTTCCTATATATAATTATTTACCTCCGGACCATTCCGAACTCCTCGTGACGTCCGGATCTCATCCGGACTCAACAACTTTCGGTTTGCTGCATACTCATATTCATACAACCCTAGCGCCACCGAACATTATGTGTAGACCCTACGGGTTCGGAGACACGAGACATGACCGAGACGGCTCTCGGTCAATAACCAACAGCGGATCTAGATACCCATGTTTGCTCCTACATGCTCCTCGATGATCTCATCGGATGAACCACGATGTCGAGGATTCAAGCAACCCCGCCTACAATTCCCTTTGTCAATCGGTATGTTACTTGCCCGAGATTCGATCGTCGGTATCCCAATACCTCGCTCAATCTCGTTATCGCAAGTCACTTTACTCATACCGTAATGCATGATCCCGTGACCAAACACTTGGTCACTTTGAGCTCATTCGATGATGCATTGCCGAGTGGGCCCAGTGATACCTCTCCGTAATACGGAGTGACAAATCCCGCCTCGATCCGTGACAACCCAATGACACTTTCGAGATACTTGTAGTGCACCTTTATAGTCACCCGCCATTTTGTGACGTTTGGTACACCCAAAGCACTCCTACGGTATCCGGGAGTTACATGATCTCATGGTCTAAGGAAAAGATACTTGACATTGGAAAAGCTCTAGCAAAACGAACTACACGATCTTGTGCTATGCTTAGGATTGTCTTGTCCATCACATCATTCTCCTAATGATGTGATCCCGTTATCAATGACATCCAATGTCCATAGTCAGGAAACCATGACTATCTGTTGATCAACGAGCTAGTCAACTAGAGGCTCACTAGGGACATATAGTAGTCTATGTATTCACACGTGTATTACGATTTCCGGATAATACAATTATAGCATGAATAAAAGACAATTATCACAAACAAGGAAATATAATAATAATCCTTTTATTATTGCCTCTAGGGCATATTTCCAACAGTCTCCCACTTGCACTAGAGTCAATAATCTAGTTACATTGTGATGAATCGAACACCCATAGAGTTCTGATATTGACCATGTTTTGCTCGCGGAAGAGGTTTAGTCAATGGATCTGCGACATTCAGATCCGTATGCACTTTGCAAATTTCTATGTCTCCATCTTGAACATTTTCACGAATGGAGTTGAAGCGACGCTTGATGTGCCTGGTCTTCTTGTGAAACCTGGGCTCCTTGGCAAGTGCAATAGCTCCAGTGTTGTCACAGAAGAGTTTGATCGGCCCCGACGCATTGGGTATGACTCCTAGGTCGGTGATGAACTCCTTCACCCAAATCGCTTCATGCGCTGCCTCCGAGGCTGCCATGTACTCCGCTTCACATGTAGATCCCGCCACGACGCTCTGCTTGCAGCTGCACCAGCCATCGCCCCACCATTCTACATATACACGATCCGGTTTGTGACTTAGAGTCATCCTGATGCGTGGTCGAAGGTAGCGTTGACGTAACCCTTACGACGAGCTCTTCGTCACCTCCATAAACGAGAAACATGTCCTTAGTCCTTTTCGGTACTTCAGGATATTCTTGACCGCTGTCCAAAGGTTCCTTGCGGGATTACTTTGGTACCTTCCTACCAAACTTACGGCAAGGTTTACATCAGGTCTGGTACACAGCATGGCATACATAATAGACCCTATGACTGGTGCATAGGTGATGACACTCATCTCTTCTATATCTTCTGCCGTGGTCGGACATTGAGCCGAGCTCAATTTCACACCTTGTAATACAGGCAAGAACCCTTTCTTGGACTGATCCATTTTGAACTTCTTCAATATTTTATCAAGGTATGTGCTTTGTGAAAGACCTATGAGGCGTCTCGATCTATCTCTATAGATCTTGATGCCTAATATATAAGCAGCTTCTCCAAGGTCCTTCATTGAAAAACTCTTATTCAAGTAGGCCTTAATGCTGTCCAAAAGTTCTATATCATTTCCCATCAAGAGTATGTCATCTACATATAATATGAGAAATGCTACAGATCTCCCACTCACTTTCTTGTAAACGCAAGCTTCTCCATAAGTTTGCATAAACCCAAACGCTTTGATCATCTCATCAAAGCGAATGTTCCAACTCCGAGATGCTTGCACCAGCCCACAAATGGATCGCTGGAGCTTGCATACCTTGTTAGCATTCTTAGGGTCGACAAAACCTTCCGGCTGCATCATATACAGTTCTTCCTTAAGATAGCCGTTAAGGAATGCCGTTTTGACGTCCATTTGCCATATCTCATAATCATAGTATGCGGCAATTGCTAACATGATTCGGACGGACTTCAGCTTCGCTATGGGAGAGAAAGTCTCATCGTAGTCAACCCCTTGAACTTGCCGATAACCTTTAGCGACAAGTCGAGCTTTATAGATGGTAACATTACCATCTGCGTCCATCTTCTTCTTAAAGATCCATTTGTTTTCTATCACTAAATCGATCATCGGGCAAGTCTGTCAAAGTCCGTACTTTGTTTTCATACATGGATCCTATCTCGGATTGCATGGCTTCAAGCCATTTGTTGGAATCTGGGCCCACCATCGCTTCTTCATAGTTTGAAGGTTCACCGTTGTCCAACAACATGATTTCCGTGACAGGGTTGCCATACCACTCGGGTGTGGAACGTGTCCTAGTGGACCACGAGTTCAAGAGCAACTTGATCCGAAGTACCTTGATCATCATCATTCATTTCCTCTCCGGTCGGTGTAGGCACCACAGAACATTTTCCTGAGCTGCACTACTTTCTGGTTCAAGAGGTAGTACTTCATCGAGTTCTACTTTCCTCCCACTTACTCCTTTCGAGAGAAACTCCTTTTCCAGAAAGGATTCGTTCTTGGCAACAAAGATCTTGCCTTCGGATCTAAGGTAGAAGGTATACCCAATGGTTTCCTTAGGTTATCCTATGAAGACGCATTTTTCCGACTTGCGTTCGAGCTTTTCAGGTTGAAGTTTCTTGACATAAGCATCGCATCCCCAAACTTTTAGAAACGACAGCTTAGGTTTCTTCCCAAACCATAATTCATACGGTGTCGTCTCAACGGATTTAGACGGTGCCCTATTTAAAGTGAATGTAGTTGTCTCTAGAGCGTATCCCCAAAATGATAGCGGTAAATCAGTAAGAGACATCATAGATCACACCACATCCAATAGAGTGCGATTACAACGTTCGGACACACCGTTACACTAAGGTGTTCAAGGCGGCGTGAGTTGTGAAACGATTCCACATTTCCTTAAGTGTGTACCAAATTCGTGACTTAAATATTCTCCTCCACGATCTGATCGTAAGAACTTTATTTTTCGGTCACGTTGATTCTCTACCTCATTCTGAAATTCCTTGAACTTTTCAAAGGTCTCAGACTTGTGTTTCATCAAGTAGACATACCCATATCTACTCAAGTCATCAGTGAGAGTGAGAACATAACGATATCCTCCGCGAGCCTCAACGCCCATTGGACTGCACACATCGGTATGTATGATTTCCAATAAGTTGGTTGCTCGCTCCATTGTTCCGGAGAACGGAGTCTTGGTCATTTTGCCCATAAGGCATGGTTCGCATGTGTCAAATGATTCATAATCGAGAGACTCTAAAAGTCCATCAGCATGGAGCTTCTTCATGCGCTTGACACCAATGTGACCAAGGCGGCAGTGCCACAAGTATGTGGGACTATCGTTATCAACTTTACATCTTTTGGTATTCACACTATGAATATGTGTAACATCACGTTCGAGATTCATTAAGAATAAACCATTGACCATCGGAGCATGACCATAAAACATATCTCTCATATAAATAGAACAACCATTATTCTCGGATTTAAATGAGTAGCCATCTCGTATTAAACGAGGTCCTTATACAATGTTCATGCTCAAACTTGGCACTAAATAACAATTATTGAGGTTTAAAACTAATCCCGTGAGGTAAATGTAGAGGTAGCGTGTCGACGGCGCCACATCGACCTTGGAACCATTCCCGACGCGCATCGTCACCTCGTCCTTCGCCAGCCTCCGCTTATTCCGCAGCTCTGCCGTGAGTTACATATATGAGCAACGGCACCGTATCAAATACCGGGAGTTACTACGAGTAATGGTAAGGTACACATCAATTACATGTATATCAAATATACCTTTAGTGTTGCCGGCCTTCTTGTCTCGCTAAGTATTTGGGGCAGTTCCGCCCAAAGGACCCTTCCTTTGCAATAAAAGCACTACCTCGTGCTTGGGTCCATTCTTTGACTTCTTCCCGGCAATCTGGTTTATCGGGTGCGGCAACATCCTTGCCGTCCTTCTTGAAGTTCTTCTTATCCTTGCCCTTCTTGAACATAGTGGTTTTATTGACCATCAACACTTGATGTTCTTTCTTGATTTCTACCTCTCACGACTTCAGATTGAAAATACTTCAGAATAGTTTTCACCATCCCCGCATATTGTAGTTCATCACAAAGCTCTTGTAGCTCGGTGGGAGCGATCAAGGATTCTGTCAATGACCGCCTCGTCTCGGGAGGTTAATGTCCATTTGGGACGGCGGTTGTGCAACCCGACATTTTGAGTATGTGCTCACCGACAGAACTATTTTCCTCCATCTTACAACTATAGAACTTGTCGGAGACTTCATATCTCTCGACCGGGCATGAGCTTGGAAAACCATTTTCAGCTCCTCGAACATCTCATATGCTCCGTGTTGCTCAAAACGCCTTGGAGCCCGTTTCTAAGCTGTAAAGCATGCCGACCGAACGAGGGAGTAATCATCAAGACGAGACCGCCAAGCGCTCATAACGCCTTGGTTCTCTCGATGGGTGCTTCACCTAGCGGTGCTTCTAGGACATATTGTTTCTTGGCTGCTATGAGGATGATCTCGGGTTCCGGACCCAGTCCCAATAGTTGCTGCCATCATCTTTCAGCTTGGTTTTCTAGGAACGCTGAAGTTCATGGTGACATGAGCATTGGCCATTTGATCTACAAGACATTTTGCAAAGATTTTAGACTAATGTTCATGATAATTAAGTTCATCTAATCAAATTATTTAATGAACTCCCACTCAGATTTGACATCCCTCTAGTCATCTAAGTGTTACATGATCCGAGTCTACTAGGCCGTGTCCGATCATCACGTGAGACGGACTAGTCATCGTCGGTGAACATCTCCATGTTGATCGTATCTTCCATACGACTCATGTTCGACCTTTCGGTCTCTTGTGTTCCGAGGCCATGTCTGTACATGCTAGGCTCGTCAAGTTAACCTAAGTGTTTTGCATGTGTAAAACTGTCTTACACCCGCTGTATGTGAACGAGGAATCTATCACACCCGATCATCACGTGGTGCTTCAAACGATTTAACTTTAGCAACGGTGCACAGTTAGGGAGAACACTTTCTTGAAATTATTATAAGGGGTCATCTTATTTACTACCGTCGATCTAAGTAAACAAGATGCATAAACATAATAAACATCACATGCAATTATATAGTAGTGACATGATATGGCCAATATCATATAGCTCCTTTGATCTCCATCTTCGGGGCTCCATGATCATCTTGTCACCGGCATGACACCATGATCTCCATCATCGTGTCTACATGAAGTTGCTCGCCAACTATTACTTCTACTACTATAGCTAAAGGTTTAGCAATAAAGCAAAGTAATTACATGGCGTTGAATCGATGACACGCAGGTCATACAATAATTAAGACAACTCCTATGGCTCCTGCCGGTTGTCATACTCATTGACAAGCAAGTCGTGATTCCTATTACAAGAACATGATCTCATACATCACAATATATCATTCATCATTCATCACAACTTTTGGCCATATCACATCACAAGGCAATTGCTGCAAAAACAAGTTAGACGTCCTCTAATTGTTGTTGCATCTTTTACGTGGCTGCAATAGGGTTCTAGCAAGAACGTTTTCTTACCTACGAGAAACCACAACGTGATTTGTCAACTTCTATTTACCCTTCATAAGGACCCTTTTCGTTTAATCCGCTCCAACTAAAGTGGAGAGACAGACACCCGCTAGCCACCTTATGCAACTAGTGCATGTCACCGGTGGAACCTGTCTCACGAAGCGCACGTGTCAGGTCGGTCCGGCCGCTTCATCCCACAATACCGCTGAAGCAAAATAAGACTAGTAACGGTAAGAAAGTTGACAACATCTACGCCCACAACAGATTTGTGTTCTACTCGTGCAATAGAGAACTACGACAGACCTAGCTCATGATGCCACTGTTGGGGAACGCTGCAGAAAATAAAAATTTCCTACGGTTTCACCAAGATCCATCTATGAGTTCATCTAGCAACGAGTGATAGGAGTGCATCTACATACCTTTGTAGATCATGAGCGGAAGCGCTCAAGTGAACGGGGTTGAGGGAGTCGACTCGCCGTGATCCAAATCACCGATGACCAAGTGCCGAACGGACAGCACCTCGCGCTCAACACACGCGACGGAGTGGATGACGCCTCCCACGCCTTGATCAAAGCAAGGAGGAGGGAGAGGCTGATGAAGATCCAAGCAGACGACGGCGTGGTGGTGGATGCAGCAGGTTCCGAGAGCCACGAGCTTCTGAGAGAGGAGAGGTGTAGTAGGGGAGAGGGAGGCGCCAAGGGTTCAGGGTGCGGCTGCCCTCCCCCCCTTTATATAGGCCCCTGGGGCGCCGCCCCGAGATGAGATCTCCCAAGGGGCGGCGGCAAGGGGAGGCTTGCCCCAAGGCAAGTGGGCGCTTCACCCCTAGGGTTTCCAACCCTAGGTAGGGGGCCAAGGGGCGCACCAGCCCACCAAGGGCTGGTTCCTCCCACTTCAGCCCACTGGGCCCTCCGGATAGGTGGCCCCACCGGTGGACCCGGGACCCTTCCGTGGTCCCAGACAATACCGTGACCCTCAAACTCTCCCGATGGTCAAACAACACTTCCTATATATAATTCTTTACCTCCGACCATTCCGAACTCCTCGTGACGTCCGCGGTCTCATCCGGACTCGAACAACTCTCGGTTTGCTGCATACTCATATTCATACAACCCTAGCGCCACCGAACCTTATGTGTAGACCCTACGGGTCGGGAGACACGAGACATGACCGAGACGACTCTCTAGTCAATAACCAACAGCGGGATCTGGATACCCATGTTGGCTCCCTACATGCTCCTCGATGATCTCATCGGATGAACCACGATGTCGAGGATTCAAGCAACCTCAGATACAATTCCCTTTGTCAATCAGATAGTTACTTGCCCGAGATTCGATCGTCGGTATCCCAATACCTCGCTCAATCTCGTTATCGCAAGTCACTTTACTCGCATCAGAATGCATGATCCCGTGACCAAACACTTGGTCACTTTGAGCTCATCTCGATGATGCATTACCGAGTGGGCCCATGATACCTCTCCGTAATACGGAGTGACAAATCCCATCTCGATACATGACAACCCAATGACACTTTCGGAGATACCTGTAGTGCACCTTTACAGTCACCCGATTCGTTGTGATGTTTGGTACACCCAAAGCACTCCTACGGTATCCGGGAGTTACACGATCTCATGGTCTAAGGAAAAGATACTTGACAATGGAAAAGCTCTAGCAAAACGAACTACATGATCTTGTGCTATGCTTAGGATTGGGTCTTGTCCATCACATCATTCTCCTAATGATGTGATCCCGTTATCAATGACATCCAATGTCCATAGTCAGGAAACCATGACTATCTGTTGATCAACGAGCTAGTCAACTAGAGGCTCACTAGGGACATATAGTAGTCTATGTATTCACACGTGTATTACGATTTCCGGATAATACAATTATAGCATGGATAAAAGACAATTATCACGAACAAGGAAATATAATAATAATCCTTTTATTATTGCCTCTAGGGCATATTTCCAACAATGATCTGCCATTGGCTTGAGAAAACAATCTCTTTTCTGACTGCAGGGAAATGGGTGCACTTGCGGGGAATCAAATCTTCCAATCTCCCTCGCATATCTGAACTGGATGCCTACGAGCTGCATCGGATGGAAGTTGTCAACGATATTTGGACAGCGGCGCTTGTCACCGTAACTTCAGTGGAAAAAGAAGAAGCTGCAGCACCAGTACCACCACAAATTCAGAAAGTGCTAAGTGAATTTGCAGACGTGTTCGCGGAGTCGACGACCCTTCCCCCACACCGGCAGTACGATCACAGCCTCAACCTTGAGCCTGGAGCAGCTCCCATTAACACAAGACCTTACCGGTACTCCCCTGCACAAAAAGATGAGATTGAACAGCAAGTGCGCGACATGCTCGATGTCGGCGTTATTGTGCATAGCATGAGCCCCTATGCCGCGCCGGTCCTGCTAGTGAAGAAGAAGGACAGCAGCTGGCGGTTTTGCATCGATTTTCGTCTCCTGAACAAAGTCACGGTGAAGAAAAAATTTCCCTTACCCGTCGTGATGAGCTCCTCGACGAGCTCGCGGGCGCCGCATACTTCTCCAAGATTGACCTGCGCTCCGGCTATCACCAAATTCGCATGCGCGAAGAAGACGAGGAAAAAACTGCATTCAAGACCCATCACGGGCATTTTCACTTCCGGGTCATGCCGTTTGGGCTCTGCAACGCCCCTGCCACCTTTCAATGCCTCATGAACTCCATTTTCTCCATGTACATCCATAAATTTGTGATCATCTTTCTCGGCGATATCCTTGTCTTCAGTGTTGACCTGCAGGAACATGAAGAACATTTGCGACTAGTGCTCTCAACACTGCGTCAACATGAGCTATACACCAAGGCCTCCAAGTGCACTTTTGCTCAGCCAAGCACCGAGTACTTGGGCCACATCATCTCCAAGGAGGGAGTTGCCACGGATGCGAGCAAGACCAGCACGATGCGCGACTGGCCTGTACCCACCAATGCCACCGAACTGCGCGGGTTCCTCGGGCTCACCGGCTATTACCGCAAGTTCGTCGCCAACTATGGGATTCTCGCCAAGCCGCTCACCCAGATCTTGACCAAGAAAGGGTTCCATTGGGACGACCGCACTCAAGCCGCGTTTGAGCTTATCAAGCAAGCAATGGTGCAAACGCCGGTCCTCGCTCTACCCAACTTTGAGCGCCCGTTCGCCATTGAGACGGACGCGTGTGACACCGGAGTGGGCGCGGTGCTCGTCCAAGAGGGCCATCCCGTGGCATACATGAGCAAGGTGTTGGGTGTCAAGAACCAGAAGCTATCTACCTATGAGAAGGAATTTCTCGCGGTGATGATGGATGTTGACAAGTGGCGACCATACCTGCAGCGGGGACCATTCGAGATCATCACAGATCACAAGAGCTTATGCACACTCGGAGAGCAACAGTTGGATACGGAGCTGCAACGCAAGGCCATGTCCAAGTTGGTGGGCCTACAGTTCACCTTCAAGTACAAGAAAGGGGCGGACAACGGAGCAGCGGACGCGCTCTCTCGTGTCGGGCACCGGCACGCTCTTGACGCGCTCTCTGTGTGTCAACCCCAGTGGCTTCAAGAGGTGGCCAACTCCTATGAGACGGATGCCACCACTCAAGAGCTCCTGCAACAATTGGCGGTCCACAGCCCGTACGATCAAGGCCGCACGCTTCGGCAGGGCATCATTCGGCAAGGTGATCGGCTTTGGATTGGTGCCAATACTGCCCTCCAAACCAAGCTCATCGCTGCCCTCCATGACAGTGCTCTAGGAGGGCACTCCGGCATCACTGCGACCTACCAGCGAGTGCGGAAGCTGTTCGCATGGCCCGGGCTCAAGAGCGTCGTCGAGGACTTCGTGCATCAGTGCCTCGCCTGCCAGCAAGCCAAGCATGAACACCGCCGCCCCGCCGGCAAGCTGCAGCCTCTCCCCGTTCCATCGGAACCGTGGCACGACCTGACGATGGATTTCGTCGAGGGGCTTCCCAACTCCGAGGGCCACGACTCAATCATGGTGGTGGTGGATCGCCTCACCAAATTTGCACATTTTGTGCCACTCCGGCATCCCTTCACCGCAGCACAGGTAGCTCGCGCATTCTGGGATTCCATCATCAAGCTTCATGGGGTGCCACACTCCATCGTCTCCGACCGCGACAAGATCTTCACAAGTGCAATGTGGCGGGAACTCCTTGCCGCAGCCGGCACCATGCTCCTCTACTCCACCGCCTACCACCCACAAACGGACGGACAAAGCGAGCGCGTCAATCAATGCCTCGAGATGTATCTACGATGTGCTATCCAAGATCGTCCAAAGCAATGGCGGAAGTGGCTACCCGCTGCAGAATTTTGGTACAACTCCACTCATCACAGCTCTCTCTGGTGTTCTCCATTCAAGGCACTCTACGGCCACGAGCCAAATCTGGGAGGATTGCCAGTTTTCCTTGACAAGATCTCATCAGACACAGCCACCAGCGACTTCGACTGGGCAGCACATACAGAGATGCTGCCGGTCCACCTCACCCGAGCTCAAAACCGCTTCAAGAAACAAGCAGACAAGCAGCGCACGGAGCGCGCCTTCACCGTCGGCGACCAAGTCCTCCTCAAGCTCCAACCTTATGTGCAGGTATCCATCGCCAGCCGCCCCTGCCGGAAGCTTGCTTACAAGTATTTCGGCCCTGTCAAGGAGGGGCGCCTGTCACGCCTGTAGTTCAGGGCGAGTCGCCTGAACCTGCAGCGGACAGCGAGTGCACGAACGGTGCAGCGACAGGTCAAGTTAGGCCGTAGCCCGAGAGCCCTCGGGGCCAAGCCCATGTAATGCGAGTGAGCCCGTGCGGGGGTGCGTGTGTGTGTAAACTACTTAAGCCAGTCGTTGCCACTGTGAGGGGGCATGGGAAATAAGAAAGTGAATTAAGCCTCTCCCTCTGTTGTCTCCTCTCACCTACCCTCTTCTTCCTCATCCTGATCCCCTTTCCTGATCTACCTTAGCCGGGCATCACAGAGTGCTGCTTCGGCACCAAATAATACATAATTAATTTGTTGTGTTTATCTTGAGAGAAGGAGGTTCATGGTTCTTTTCATGTCAAATAGCAAACCGTGCCATAGTTATCAAGACCAATCGTATGTGACTAAATAGATGATCCCATCAACATGTTTATATTAACATGCAAGCCTGCCATAATTATTGATGAAAAATTCCATCTAAACATGGAACAACCATGCATGAGAAAAAATTAATTGGATGAGAAAACTATCATGCTAGATATATTTACTAAATGTATAATATCAATAATTAAATACAATAAATCATATCACCATTTAGTTTCGGTATTCATATCATATTAATCAAGATAATCATGTCCCAATCTCATTGAATTGTGTTTCAACTAATTTGTACCCCAACGCACGAGGCATAAGCTAGTATATATCTAAATTGCTGATTCCTACCATCTCTAATTCTCTCAACAATTATGCCACATCAATATCTACTAACACTATTTTTCAGTCAATCCAGACCGCATTATCAGGTACTCAACCCGTCCCAAAATATAGTGTGTGTTCGACATATATTTTTACTCAAACTTTGTCCAAATTTATGAACAAAAATCAACATCTAAAATACAAGTACATACACACTCTCTCTGTTCACACATAATGCAAGTACGAAATATTTCTACATTAAAACGCGCTAGCTTTCATTTGAAAAAAAAGAAACACAAACGCTAGCTTTTGATTTAGATCTTTCCTCGGCGGATAATTATTCATCTAAAACTAATCTTTAAATGTCCATAACAACTCCGGAAAAGATCTCATCCATTCTACCGGCCTCGCACACGCCATTGCCCATCATGCATGCCCCGGCAGGAGGCATCATGGCCACATTCAAGAACGGAACGGGGACAAAACGCGACACCCGAAAGCTGTTGACGGAACGGAATACGCCGAGTCGGTCTCCGAGAACATATACCCGTCGTCCTATCTATCTCCTAGTGTTGCTGCCTCGGTCTGCATGTTTCCTTCCTGTAGCTTCGTCAGGCTCTTCGTCCCTCCTCTTCTTCCCCGACTCACCTGTCCAGCTCTCCTCCCCTCCCCTCTCCTTCTCCTTTAAAAGCTCTTCCCGAGCTTTCACCTCACACCACAACACGACCCTCGCTTCTTCCAATCCTTGCTTGCTCCCCCCTTCTTGCTTAGTGAAGCTAACCTGATCGGCCGATCCTATCCATATCGATCTCCAGTGAGTCCAAGCTCGATCGTTTCTTCAATCCAAAGGAACTCCCGGGAACAAGAAAGGCGCAGGAGAAACGAGTCGATAGGGACTTGTGCTGAGCCAAAGAAACCGCCCGAGCGAGCTCCCTATCCTATCCACCCATCGCCATGGCCGGTCAGTGCTCTGTCCTCGCCCATGCACACCGCCGGCGCCAGTGTCTGTCACCCAGAAACTAAGAGAGCAGGGGGTGAGAGAAGAAACTCTTGCGCGCAGCAGCCGCCGCGGAACTCTTTTGGGTTAGCGAGAATGCGGCAGCTGTCGTCGCTGCTGCAGGGGCTGGCCCGGTCGATGGCTGGAAAAGAGAGGAAGGAGGAGGAGCCGCAGGGGACGGTGCTGCGGACGTCGGGGACGCTGCGGGGCGAGGGCTCCGGGACCTTGGCCGCCGTGTGGTCTCGCCGCGGCGAGAAGGGCACCAACCAAGACTGCTCCGTCGTATGGGAGGTGAGTTCCATCCATCCATCCATCGCCTCTGCTCTGCTTCGTAATCCCGTCGCTACATGTTGATGCTCTGTTCCACGTGAAATTATATGCTCGTGGTCGTGGCAATCATTGGCGCCATATAGAGCATCTTGTGGAGCTCAGCACCCAACGCGGAGCTCTTTTGGTGAATCTTTTCATCAAGAATTTGAACAGGAAACTGTTTTGCTCCGGCGTTTGGATCAGATTGTGTGCTGTTCTTTTCTTTCAATCAGATTGTGCATGGTGTCATGGTTCGTTGGCCCTGTCCCATCGACCCATCCCTGCCGTAGGAAAATAGTCCAAAAGAGGAGGCGGTACTTGGGACTAGTCGCTGGCTTGTTCTCGTTTCTGGCCACAGAATAAATCAAACGGCTTCCTAAAATATGGGGTTCAAACCTCTCCCCGTTGTGTGCCTAACCATATTTTTTTTTCCTAATTTTTCTTTGTTTTTGCGAGGTGTTTTAGTTCGTCTTGTACTCTTGAGTACACCGTTTTTCTTGTTACCGCGGGAGGTCTTGAATACATCTTTTTTTTTGAAGCTAAGTCTTGAATACAACTTAGACTCAGTCTATCTTTGCGCCGTATTATACTGAATTTATTTTGTAATCTGCTAGAAAAATATTATTTTGTGACGTGCTAGAAAAAGTACGGAAACAAAGATATGTTTCCTACAAAATAGACAGAAACTGATCAAATTTTATACTTATAATCTAACGACCAATGCCAAACCGAGTAGTGATGTTGGCCCTTAATTAAGCAGACCCACTGATGTAAGTAGTGATACGTGGCTTCTCAAGGCATAGGTTTTGTAGCATGTTGTTCACGTTGTCCTTGGATATGCTGTTTGCTTTTGGCTTCTATAAGTACTCCATGCCAAAAGGGCATCTTACTACGTGTCTTGGTTTGTTGGCGAAAAAAAGTTGTTCGGTTTCTTGGTTTTCTGAATCCAATGTGGCTTGTTGGAGACTGACTGCGATGGCAGAAAGGGCTCGTACGTTACCTACAGTCCTAAACTGCACTGCCGAATACAAGTTGCAAGAGGAAAAACAAAAATCTCATTAGGACAGACCAACCAAAAGGGTAATGGCAGCCAAACCTGCTTACCAGCTCACGGATGCTAGTTGGTTCACTTCGTTATCATCTATGGTGTCCACAATGAAATCTTAAATCATCAATTATCATTTACTGGTACATCAACACCAAATAAGTTACGGTTTTTGTCATTATGCCATCGCTCCGCTAACAAATGAAAATACTCCACGACTAGTCAAACTGAAATGTACACTCCTTTTCTTCAGGGATTCGGATGCCAGGATGACACTGTCTTCTGCGGCATCTTCGACGGCCACGGCCAGTGGGGCCACTACGTCTCCAAGGCCGTCCGGGACTCGCTGCCGCCGTCGGTGTTGTGCCGCTGGCAGGAGGCCGTCGCCCTGGCGTCGCTCATCGACGGCGAGAAGAAGCTCGGCGACTGCCAGTTCGACCTCTGGAGACGGTCCTACCTGGCCGCGGCGGCTGCGGTCGACGAAGAGCTCCGCCGCAGCCGCCGTCTCGACGCCGTCAACAGTGGCTCCACGGCGTTGTCGATCATCAAGAAGGGTGACACGATGGTGATTGCCAACATCGGCGACTCACGAGCCGTCCTGGGGACCACGTCGGACGACGGCAGCATCGCCGCCGTCCAGCTCACCGTGGACTTCAAACCAAACCTGCCTCGTAAGTACGCTGCTGCACGTTCAGGATGCTTGATGAAAAGGCCGTTGCTCACAGGCAGCTAAATCTGATTTTGCAGAGGAGAAGGCGCGCATCCTGCAGTGCAAGGGCCGCGTGCACTGCCACGAGGACGAGCCCGGCGTGCACCGGGTGTGGGTGCCCGACCGGGAGGCGCCGGGGCTGGCCATGTCGCGCGCGTTCGGCGACTACTGCGTCAAGGACTACGGCGTGATCTCGACGCCCGAGGTGACGCAGAGGAGGATCGCCGCCCGGGACCAGTTCGTCATCCTCGCCACCGACGGGGTAAGCGAGGAATTCTTGCTCTCGATGGTAGTACCATTTTTATGCGCTCTACTACGTCATCTGATGGACATGCAAAAATGATGGCAGGTTTGGGACGTGGTGTCCAACGAAGAGGCGGTGCAGATCGTGGCTGGCACGCCGGAGAGGGAGAAGGCGGCGAAGCGCCTGGTCCAGTGCGCCGTCCGCGCATGGAGGCGCAAACGGCGGGGCTACGCCGTTGATGACTGCTCGGCGATCTGCCTCTTCTTCCACTCGCCGCCATCGTAGAGAGATCGAAAGATCATTGTAGATCATGAGAGCGTGCGGCAGCTCGGTCGTGATCGGGACGCCTGGACGGTGGGTGAACGTGACTGCTGCCGGTGGATGACCGAAAGATGAGAAGGACATGCCCCGATGGTCACCCCTCGACAGCTGCTGCGATCTGAACGGTGGCCCAGAAAAATATCAGATCGAGGCATCCTAGAGTGAATGCCATGCATGCCCATGATTGACCGCCCGGGATCTGGGAACGCCAGGATAGGTACGTATGGGCGTGTATGGCGTGCAGTTCCAGCACGCTACGGCCGTGTCCACGTACTTGGACTGTGCATGCACAGGTGGCCGGTCAAAATGTGATCGACATCCGATCGCGTGCATGTGGCGCGCACCTGCATGCACATATATTCTCCAACCACGTACCCCTCTTCCCCGTGCTCATCACATTACATGACACATCCCCGTGCTTATCATGTCAGATGTACTACTACTTACCCTCTACACGCTCATAACAAACAGATCACCTCCTTTGCAGATTGTAAAATTAGAAATGTGCATGCAGATGCGTACGTAACGTTCCGCGTGCTCCGTCTTCCTTCTGTCTAGAAATACTTGTTGAAGAATCATTTTTCCGACAAATATTTCTGGACGAAGGGAGTATATAGTACTGCTAGCTATACCGACCGCTCATTGTTCATTCCTAGTTAATTGGTCGCCCGGTTGATGAGACATAATTGCTCCAAAATTTGCCGCTTTGTGTATGATTTGTGTCAACGACATTAGCTGAGAGTTGACGTACATGTCTCCCTGCCTGTCATTAATCATAAACCGTTCTGGCTAATCAATTTTAGAAAACAAATCAAGAAGGATGCGTTCTCGTGTGTTTTCTACTACTTAAAAAATATGTAAGGTTAATGTTAAAAAAAAGTATGTAAGGTTCCCATTTCATTTTTCTTTCCACTACTCCTTCATCCAACCTTCCATGTAATGATCAATTACCTTAATTTACTTACCTTCTGAATCAATTTCATTTTACTTTACTTACCTTCTGAACCAATTCAACTTTAAGTTACTTACCAAACTTCTAATCAAAATATAAGATAATTCACGGTCAGAATTTAATGAACATTTATTTACACAATTAAACTATTATTGACAGGTAAATCACAAACTAATGTACTAGAATATTTTTATATCTTGTTGCAACGCACGAGCATTGTTCTAGTTTTTTTTAAAGGATAATTCATGGCTCTTCATCATTGTGATGCACATTGTCAAGGTATGTTTTTCGAAAAGGGGATAACCCTTGGGCCTCGGTCATGATATGTTGTCGTGTTTTTTCGCGAATACGCTAGAGAGCGTATCATTTCATTGATAGGAAGAAGGGAAGGTGCGCTGGGGGGGCTCGTGTCCAAAGACGCAGGCAAGACAGGAGCAAGGAGCAGTGGTGACGGGCTGCTCAGCCCGGTTACAAGCTTAGGGACCTATGCTTGGCAGCGTGTT
>JAHIAM010015949.1:0-15512 GCA_021605205.1 Aegilops longissima
TCTTTGATCTTTGGTGCATCGCATTGTTTCATGTCAAGATCGTTCTTTGCAAAGAATGATTTTCTTGGTCTTACTGGATAAACCTTTGGGTATTATTTCTCCGGCGAAGTCAATGAGAGCCAACTCAATAGTTCATGATGTCTCTATCAAGATGGGCGACTATAGATTTCTATCTAAACCAATGGTTCTCGATGACTCGGATATTGATCTTATTCTCGGAATGGGTGGCTTTCTCGGCTAAAGCTCGGCTTGATTGTGCTGCGGGAAATTCAATTGACTCACTCTTCTAATGATGTGATCATCTATGCGCTTCGTGATGAAACCATTGGTTGTTTTCTCTCAATGAGAAGGCGAATTGGATGCTATCTCTCGATTCGATCGTTTGTGAGTACCAAGATGTCTTTCGGAAGAGCTTCGGGTATGCCTCCTCACCGGCCGATTGAGTTCGTTGTCGATCTTGAGCACGGCCTTGAACCCGTTTTCAGCGTCCATACAAGCTTGGACTGATGAGCTGAAGGAATTGAAGAAGCAGCTCGATGAACAAGAAGCGTCTGGGTTTGATCGGACCGAGTTCATCTCCTTGGGGTTGTGGTGTTCTTTTTGTCGGAAGAAGGATGGCGCGGACCGACTTTGCGTCGATTACCGTCCATTGAATAAGAAGACAATCAAGAACAAGTATCCACTTCCCAACATCAATGAGCTTTTGAGCAACTCAAAGGTGCTAAAGTGTTCTCCAAGCTTGACCTTGAATGGGTTATCATCAGTTCGCATTCGTGAACAAGATATTCCCAAGACAGCATTGAGAACAAGCTTTGGTTCTTATGAATATCTTGTCATGTCTTTCGGCCTTGTCAATGCTCCTCCAACATTCTCTCGGATGATGAATTTCATCTTCAACCCTACACCAATGAATTCGTCTTGGTCTATCTTGATGATATTTTGGTCTTCTCCAAGAATAAGAAGGATCATGCCAAACATTTGCGATTGGTGCTAGACAAGCTCGAGAGCATCAATTCTATGCTAAGTTCTCCAAATGTGAATTTTGGCTTGATGAAGTGCTTTATCTTGGTCATATCATCTCCGCCAAAGGCATCGTTTGTTAATCCGAGAAGGTGTCCGCAATTGTGAATTGGGAACCTCCTCGAGAATGTCAAGCAGACTCATGATTTTCTTGGTGTTGCAAGCTATTGCGAAGATTCGTTGAGAACTTCTCCAAGATTGCAAATCCTCTTTCCAACCTCCTCGAGAAGCATGTGAAGTATATACGGTCTCTGAGTGTGATGTTGCTTTCAATACTCTCAAGAGAAACTCGTCACAGCTCTGTCTTGACTCCTCTGATGAATCCAAGCCATTTGAAGTTTTACGTGATGCTTCTCTTCAAGGTCTCGGTCTTTGTGTTAATGCAAGAGAAGAGTTGTGGCTTATACCTCTCGCCAATTGAAGCCCATGAAAAGAACTACCCCCTCACGATCTTGAGTTGGCGGCGATTGTCCATGCATTGATAACATGGAGACATCTCTTGTTGGGAAGGAAAGTGGACATCTTCACCGATCACAAGAGTCTCAAGTACATCTTCACTCAACCCAACCTCAACCTCGGGCAGACTCGATGGGTGAAATGATTCAAGTACAACCCAAGTATTGAATATACTCGGGCAAGGCCAATGTCATTCAGATGCTTTGAGCGGGAAGGCTTCTGCAGCAGTTTAATCCTCAAGCCCTTCCGGTCGGATCTCTGTGAAGCTTTCATAAGCTGAATCTTCAAGTTGTTCCTCAAGGCTTTCTTGCCAACCTCATAGTCTCTCCTACTTTGGAAGATCAAATTCGTGAGGCTCAACTTGGATACCATGGTGAAAAAGGTGAAGCGTGGTATCGACAAGGGCATTTCAAGTACAAGTGCTTCCACATTGATGACAAAGATCTCTTTTCTTTGAGGACGGATTGTGGTTCCTAAGGGTGATCGAGAAAAGTCATTATGAGCGAGGCTCACAATTCGCTTCTATCCATTCATCTGGAAGTACGAAGATGTACCATGACCTCAAGCAGTCATATTGGTGGACTCGAGATGAGCGAGGTACTCGATTCATGAATGAGTGTGATGTCTGCCGGAAGAGTGAAAGCGAACACCAGCGACCGGTGGTCTCCTCCAACCTCTTGCTATTCAGAATGGAAGTTTGATCATAATGAGATGGACTTACATTGACTCGTTTTCCCTAAGTCCAAGCGTGGAAATGATGCTATCTTCGTTGTCATTGACAAGCTTATTAAAAGTGGCTCATTTTCTTCCTATCAAAGAATCCATCACAACAGCTCAGATTAAGCGGAGCTATACACCTCGAGATTGTCTCCTTTACGCGGCATTCCACAAGTGATCTCTTCGGACCATAGCAGACATCTTTACCTCCAAGTTTTGGGATTCTTTTCGGAAGGCCATGAGGCACTGTGATTAATTTTGACATCTTTCCGTCCTCAAACAAGTGGCCATTCCGGCGAAATAAATCAAATCCTTGAAAGATATGCTCAGGAACTTGAGTCATTTCTTCGGTGTGAAGTGGGAAGATTGTCTTCCACCTGCAGGTTCTTCTCCAACAACACTTTCAAAGCGAGGTTCAGGCGAAGCCCATTGAAATTCTCTATGTGCGGAAAGTGCAAGTACTCCTCTCAATTGAGTAAAGACAGTGAAGCAGCAACTTCTTGGCAATGACTTGATCCTGAAGCGGAAGAGATGTGCAAAGTCGTTATTGAGAATCCTCAAAACCTGGCGCCAATCGGCAGGAGAAACTATTATGATGATAAAGCTTGCCGTGATGTGGCTTTTGAAATCGGAGACCATGTATCTACCTCAGCGTCTCTCCAATGAAATTTTCATCAACCCGGTATCAAAGGCTTGCCCCTAGATCGTGGGTCCTTTCAAGATCATTGGCAAAAGCGATCCTCGCCTATCAACAGAGCTTCCATCCAACTTTGCAAGCGTGCGATGTGTTCACGTGTCACAACCATAAGTGCTTCAAGACTCTGGAGCACTATCAACCGAAGAGATTGACCTTCAAGAAGATCTCTCTTATCACTTGAGCACCCGTTGCTATTCTTGAAGAAAGCAAGGCGCAAGACTACTTAACAAAGTCAATCAAATTCCTGAAAGTAGAGTGGTCACACCATTCCGACCGAGAAGCTACAGGAGGCCAGCGAGGATCACCTCCGTTCGAATATCAGGAGTTCTTTCAGTCCTATAGATCTGGGGCCGAGATCCTCTTGAAGTGGTGCCAGTGTTGTAACACCCGGAGTAACTTTCCATATTTGTAACTCCAACTCTTGCCATTTCGGCATTGTGATATGATATTCCCTCCGTGGTTGGGTTTTTCTTCATTTTGCATTTTGTCCATGTCATGCATTTTATATCATGTCATCATGTGCATCGCATTTGCATCGTGTTCGTCTCATGATTGAGAGCATTTTCCCGTTGTCCGTTTTGCAATCAAGCACTCCTATCTTCCTGGCCCGGCCCTTCTACGTTTTTCCGTGTCGGGTACTAAACCTTCTCGGAATGGACGAGGTTTGTCAAGTAAGCCTTGGTATACCACCCGTAGACCACCGGTCAAGTTTGGTCATTTGGAGCTCGTTTGGTACTCCAGCAGTTAACGCTTACTCTCATAAAGAGCCTCTTTTAAGTTGCAGCCCAACACCCTCAAAACAGTCAATAACCCATCTAAGTCACTTCCATGCTCTCCGTCGTTCGATCACGATCGTGTGGTAAAAGCTTCACCTCATTTGGACTCTCCTAGCTCCTCTATGCCTATTTAAAGCCTTCCCCGTCAAATCCCAGTCTTCTTACCCCAAACCCAAAAAATTCATCCCGGCGCCATGTCATGACCGTCCTTGCCGGACGGACGATGCCGCCCAGCGTCACGCCCTACTCCGCGCCAATGTGAAGCCTGCCGCCCCGTCTACTCGCCAGCGCCCAGTATGCAATCGCGGCCAGCGCCCCCGCTTCCGTGCCGGGGCCGCCCCTGCCGCGTCACTCCAGCGCCTTGCCGCCGGCCGCCCTGCTTTCACGCCGCTGCTGCCGGCCCGTCCGCCACGCCGCCACCTTTCGGCTCACAGCCCTAGCCGTCCCCCGCCCTCGCCGCCATTCGCGGGCCGCCGCCCAGCGGCTTCGCCTCCCTCCTACCCTGCGTCCGGCCTCCTCCCTCCTCCGGCTCCCCATCTTCCTTACGCCCCGCTCCGCTCCCGTCGCCATCGGCCGGATCGGATCCTCGATCGGATCTAGATCGCTAGGGTGACTTCTCCCCTCCATTTTTCTTCTAAGTTTTTAATCTGTGATATTTTGTGCATTTTCAGCATAGCATAACTTTGCATCTGTAGCTCCATTTTGCGGCGTATAATATGTCAAAATGTTAGTCTCGAAGAGTAGATCATTTCATCTCATTGCATCATTTTCATTTGAGCTCATCTTGATGCCCGAAATGCTGTTAGAAGAGGGCTATGTGATGTTAGTTTACATTTCTTAACAGAACTTGCACTTTATTATTTTGCCATGATTGATGTGCACCCTATGAATTTGAGTCCTACATGTGTTTTGTAATATGCCATGCCATCTTTCCAGGGTGTATGCCATGTATTTTGTGATCTATGTGGTGACTAGCACAAGCATGCAAAGTAGGTGTCTGATGTTGCTTTGTTTTCATTTCTGTTGTTTGTTGATATTTTGATGCCATATTAACTTGATGCTACCGAGAGATCCATGCATATTTTGAGATACTTCAGTAAGGATGTTTTGTTCTAAACATGTCTTGCTCTATCCATCCATGCCCTTGTTTGCAATTATGGAGTGCCATAGCTTGAGTCAATCAGGCTCTACTTTTGCTATCAAATGTTTCTGGCAGATTGTTTACATGTTATTCAATTTTGCCAAGGTTGTTGTGGTTGATCCATATATGCTATGATGTTGTTCTTGCCATGTATGTCTTCTATGCCATGTCTTCTTGATGTATGTATGTAGTTTATCATGTAAGGCTCTGTGGTGAGTGCATTGAGCTCTTAAACATGCCTACTTGTTATCAGTTTTGACATGCCATGTAGTCTGAATCATTATGAAACTTGCGATATTGACATGGGTGTTACTATATTTTCTGATCCTTTTGGCTTATGGTCAGTAAGGACTTTTGTTCTATGCTTTGAGTAGATTCATGCCATGCCTTGTTTTGCTATTATAAGTTCCTGTAGCATGTAGTTTTGTTGCTCTGAACATTGCTACTTTGATGCTTTTTTGCCATATCGACTGATATTTTGTGCACTTTTGCCATGCTTGTTTGAACCTGTTATGATGTGATTTAGCCGTAGCTCAGTGCTCATCTTTTGTCAAGCATCTTGTGTAGATCACTGCCATATACTTTGTTGGTACGTTTGGGTGCAGTAACAATTTCTTGTTGCTTGCTAAGTGGCATCATCTTTGTTAATGGCAGATTGTGCCATTCTTGTTTTGCTTGTCATTTGCAAACCGTGCATCCGATTCAGTGATCTTTATATCGATTTCAGCGAAATCATCTCATCTTTCAGTGGCATACTTGGTTTGCCAAGTTGATGCCTAGTTCATCATTTTCCTTCGGAGCTTGCTCGCATTGCATATCACATCCATATCATGTCATGTTTTGCATCATGTTGATTGTGCATTGCCGTGATTTATTGTGGTTCCTTTGTTTGTGTTCTTGCTTTGGGTAGAGCGGAGGCAAGTCGTGAGCGAGGAACCTGTTGAGAAGCAGCTTACGAGGATCAAGCTTTCGACAACTCTGAGAACATTGCAGAGAGATGACCATACCCTCGAAATCACTTCTATCTTTGCTATGCTAGTTGCTAGCTCTTTTGCTATGCCTATGCTGCGATGCCTACCACTTGCTATATCATGCCACCCATATTGCCATATCAACCCTAACCATCCTTTCCTAGCAAACCGTTGATTGGCTATGTTACACGCTTTGCTCGGCCCTCTTATAGCGTTGCTAGTTGCGAGTGAAGTTGAAGTTTGTTCCTTGTTGGAACATGGAGATGTTGTTCCTTGTTGGAACATGTTTACTTATTGAGATATCACAATATATATATGCTATAATTAATGCATCTATATACTTGGTAAAGGGTGGAAGGCTCGGCCTTATGCAGTGTTTTGTTCCTCTTGCCACCTAGTTTCGTCATACGGTGTTATGTTCCTTGATTTAGCGTTCCTTACACGGTTGGGTGATTTATGGGACCCCTTGACAGTTCGCTTTGAATAAGACTTCGTCCGGCAAAGGCCCAACTTTGGTTTTACCATTTGCCACCTAAGCCTTTTCCCCGGGTTTCGCGAGCCAGGGTCATCTTTTTTAACCCCGGACGATGCTCCTTGAGTGTTGGCCCAAACTAGAACACCGTCTTGGGCCATGCCTGGCAACTTGGATTCGTTGGTTTTCTGTAAGCTGAGCTCATCCGGTGTGCCACGAGCGAGATATGTGCAGCTCCTATCGGGGTTGTCGGCTGTTCAGGTGGCTTTCTGGTCTTGTTTTATTCTTTGTCGAAATGTCTTGTAGTCCGGGATTCCAGATTGATGGTCTTCCGGTAGAAGGAATATCCTTAGTTGACCGTGAGAGCTTATAATGGGCTAAGTTGGGACACCCTGCGGGAGGTATTATCTTTGAAAGCCGTGCCCATGATTATGAGGCAGATGGGAATTTGTTAATGTCGGTTGTAGAAAACCGAAGTTGACCTCAATTAAAATACACATCAACAGCGTGTGTAACCGTGATGGTCTCTTCTCGTGAGTCAGGAAGTGAACTGATGTTGGAGTTATGTCGGCGTAAGTAGTTCAGGATCACTTCTTGATGGCTACTAGCTTCACGACCGTGCCTTGCTTCTCTTCTCGCTCTCTTTTGCGAATGTAGCCACCATATATGCTAGTAAACTGCTGCGGCTCCACCTTACAACTCTGTCCTTCCTATAAGCTTAAATAGTCTTGATCTACGGGTGTGAGATTGCTGAGTCCCCGTGACTCACAGATTCTACAAAACATTTGCAGTGCGATGATGCGGTCAGGGTGGCCAGCTTGAGCTCAAGTGGGAGTTCGGCGAGGCGTGGTGCGTTACTATGTGTCTTTCACGATGATCGATAGTGGTGCCCAGTTGGGACGATCGGGGATCTGTGTAGCATTTGGGGTATCTTCTTTTATTTTGGTTCCGTAGTGGGACCTTGAGTGTACTCTGAATGATGGATGTTTATTTATGTCTTGTGTGAAGTGGCATTGTAAGCCAACTATGTATCTCTTTCCTTATGTATTACATGGGTTGTGTGAAGATTACCTCACTTGCGACATTGCTTTCAATGCGGTTATGCCTCTAAGTCGTGCCTCGACCGTGGGAGATATAAGCGCATCGAGGCGTTACAAGTTAATGTCGAGCCTTCCCGACTTAAGGAGCCCCTACTTGATTGTTTGGCGGCGTTGTTGAGTCTAGAATTGAAAATGTTTTGAGTCTTGGGATTATATATGTCGGAAGTAAGGATTCTTTTACTCCCCGATCCTTGAAGTAAAACCACGGTGAGGTTATCCGGCGTAGGATTTTGACTTCTCTCCTCAAATTTCACTAAAAAAAATTTTTAGGATCCCCTTGGTATCTTAGGATAAATTCGATGGTTTGTAATAGAACGTATTATTCTTGTTGCCTCGACATTTAGGGGTTGTGGCGATGTCCGGGAGAGTTGAGCTCAAAGTGTTGTCGTCACAATTTTATCGTTCTGATTCTGGAATACGAGTTTTGCCGACATGAAATCTCTTTTGTGCAGATTGTTGGTGAGATAACCCGATAACCCGATCTTTGGCGAGCTGGAGTATTGCCATGACTTGTATAACGGATGTTTTCGAAGGTCAAGGTACCACGATTCGAGGTTTCTTGGTTATGTGTTGGCGGATGGATCTGGTTTGATCTAGGTATTAGTTTGGGTGATATATTTTGTGTCTCTGTATCCCAACACGGATTGCATAACCGGAAAGTTTGGGAGTTTATAGGTGGGATTCAAGTAGCTCCTAGCATTTCTTCCAGATATTTGGTTGTGATTGGGTAATCCTTACCACTTATTTGTTCGATCTTACCTTGTTATTTTTTCATCAACCCTTAATCAAGTGGCTTCTCACCTTTATGGACGTGTGATTTTAACTTTGGAATTCATTCGTTCATTCTTGTTCGAATGTTTATTGTGAAGACTATATGTTGCAATTTCTATCCGTTGATTTCAACTTGACTATTTGTCTATCAAGGACTAACGGATGTCACCCTCTTCAGGATGGCTCCATGGCAGCGTACGAATCCGGATCGTGATGATGGGAATCGGTCGAACCCTCCACCTCCACCTCCGCCTCCGGAGGCTGGCAAGCTATCATGGCAGCCACCAATGCCAATGCTCGAGATGATTTTGCAGCTCTTGCAGAAGCGTACTCAAGGGCAAGGCAATCAAGGAAATCAAGGTCAAGGCAACAATTAGCGCACTTTGCTACTCTCGATCGGTTCCTCGCTAATCAGCGAAGTCTTTCGGTTTACGTAGCCGAGGCCACAGGCTGACGATTGGCTTGTGGACATCTGCAAGCATTTTGAATGTAGCAATGTCGGACACGAGGACTTTGTCAAGTTTGCATCGTTTCAACTCAAGGATCAAGCTCTTTGAGTGGTACCGACAATACAAAGATTCGAGAGGAGGTCGTGTCATTACAGGATGAGTTCAGCGAGATTTGAGCTCACCACATTCGAAAAGTGTTGTTGAGAGCAAGCGTGAGGAGTTCCGCAATCTCAAGCAAGGCAACATGTCTGTCTATCAATACAATATCCAGTTCGAGCTTCGCTCGTTTTGCTAAGCAAGGCGTGCACGATGAAAAGAGTATGATCTATCAATTCGGAGGTAGTGCGAGAGAAGATCTGCAATTAGCTCTTGTGCTTTTGAGCGAGAAAAGTATGATGAATTCTACAACATGGCCTTTGAAGCAGAAGCTGCCCAGCTCAAATGTGAGGCTTCTAAGAAGAGAATCGAGAGATGCAGATTCAGTCTTCTTCTTCCTCTCAAGTGGCAGCTAAGCAGCGAAGTTCTACCTTCCTCCTCCTCCGTTCAAGTCGGCCTTATCGTGAGAAGAACTCAGGTGGTCGTGGATCTTCCCACCCGCAACCCAGGCTATCAGAACAAGTCAAATTCTCAAGCTCCAAGGTCAAGTGCTCCTTACCACCGTCCGCTCTACGAGGTGACTTGCAACAAATGTCGTGAAAGGTCACTATGCGAACAAATGCTTCAACGGGCGCCTTGCGCCTCCTCCTCTGTGAAATCTTCCGGCAAGGAGGCTTCTCCGGCACCTCAACCCAGCGCCAAGCTCAGCATATTCTTCAAGGCGTGGCGGCCCTCAAGCGACTCGGGAAGAGATACCAAAGCAGCTGGCGGCGAGTCGCGCCCGGATCTGTGCGGAGCTCTTGAAGAGTCTTGATGAAGGTGGCCTTCCATAATCAGGCCTTAGCTTCACCAGCGTCCTCAAGTCCTTGCCGCGGATGCTGATGTGGGCGCTCAAGACCCTATCGCACCATTGTGGACGGGGTGGCGGGATCAAGAGGATTGATGGCGACCCGCGTAGATTAGGCCGCCCATTTTATCTTTTCCTGTGGCTGCTGGTCATGTTATGAAAACAATCTATTAGAGCTGCGACAAGCTATCTTGTAATATAACTCTATTTTGGGTAGTAATTGCTATGTTATTTCCTTTACTTGATTCCTTCCTTTATATGTTTTTGCCCTCGCTTTTAGGGAACTTGTCGGTATGAGCACCTTTGCATGGTTTGAGTCTTGAGCGTCGGCACCCATTTGGCGGTGCCGCTTCCGACAAACAACCTTATGTAACTAGTTGCAGCTCACTTAAGTTGTTGAGCAGACTCGAAACAAAGTAAAGGCGCAGCTAATACGAGTTAGTTCCTCGGCATACGGAGTTTTCCATACAAAATCGATCGTTCGAGGAAGATAACTTAAAATTTTAAAAGCTGGTTGCTCAAATTTTGACAACTTAGCTTTTACATCGTTTACTTCGGTGGCGAAACTTCTTGACGGCGGCAGTGGCCCACCATTATCTTCTCCTTCCCCGGCTAACTTGTGGCGAGGAACCTTCCTTTCTTTGAGAAGAGAAAGAAGAAAATAAAGTTATGGAGCCTCGTGGCTCGTTATTGCTTACGGGTGTAGGTGCTGCACAAAGTGTCGGATAACACATGCAATAAAATGATGAAAGCATGAAATTGACAAGATGTGTGAAGCACATGAGCTTTACTTATCTTGTGGGATCTGCGCCCGGCTTTGTAGCGGATTACATGCAACATCGGCAAGACTTGTACAAAAGGTGGTTGCGGAACAGGTTCGGCAACCCTCTATAGGTAAAACTTACGAAGATGCTCGATGTTCGAGGAGTTGCTCACGGAATGCCATCTTGGTCTCAAAGCGAGACAGCGCCAGGCCTAGTGACTCATTTCACCCGATAAGGCCTTCCCACTTGGCGTCAACTTGTTGGAATTCTTGGCGGACTGAGCAGCGCCCAAGAACAAGGTCGCCTTCCTCGAGACTTCGGCATTAACTTTGTGGCTATGGTAGCGGTGCAAAGCTTGCTGGTAACGAGCAGCTCGTATAGTAGCTGAAGGCGGTCCTCCTCAAGGAGCAGCGTGTCATCTTATGCAGCTGCTCTTGCTCAAACTCATCATAGCGAGCACTCGAGGTGACCCGTATCACAATTTCGTGGGGAGAACTGCCTCTGCTCCATAGACTAGGCGAAAGGTGTATGCGGCGATGGCTCGATTTGGCGTCGTCCTCATCGACCAAGAACCACGGTAGCTCCTCAATCAGTTTCTTCCGCACTTGTGCAGCTTTGTCAAAAGTTACGGTCTTGAGCCGCGCACGCTTGCATTCCCTCTCCGCTTGACCGTTACTTCTCGGATGAGCAGCGAAGCGAAGCAGACCTTGGCGCCAAGATCTTGGGCGTCTTGCATGAAGGTGCGACTCGTGAATTGCGTGCCGTTGTTGGTAATGATCTGTTAGGAATCGAAGCGGCAAACAATCGACTGAAGAACTTGGCTGTTGTCTTTGTCACCTTCCTCCTTCTTCCACTTCCGGCCACTTTGTGAACTTGTCGATTACAGCGTACAAGTACTCAAAGCCCCGACAACTTCGGTGGAAGGGGCGAGATGTCAAGCCCCATACCGAAAATGGCGGGATAAAGGGATCGTCTGCGAGCTTGAGCTGGCTGGTGTATGCACTTGGAATGGGCAGCGCTTCACACTTGGTTGCTTGTGCGGTTGCATCACGGAGGGCTGTCGGCCAAAAGAAACCTTGCGGGAGCCTTGCCGGCAAGTGCTCTTCGCCAATGTGGTGACCACATATGCCTCCATGTATCTCGCCAGCAGCTTACATCCATCTTCGGTGAATACACTTCAATTTCACACCATTGAGTCTTCTTACATGCGGTGTGTTGTCGACAAACTGGTACATACTTGGCTGCCGGGCTACTCTTTCCGCTTATTCTTGCTCTTGGGAAGTTCTCATGCGAAGATGATGGACAATCTCTGTGCCCATCTTTGGATCTTGTGGCTCGACAACAAGGACTAAAGGCACATCTGCTGCTCTGGGAACATCCGCTTCTGGCGAGAACCTGCGGCTCGGTAGGAGCTTGGCGTTCTCGGCAAGCTTGCTGAGCAAAACTTGTCGGGGCGTGCGCTTCAGCAGAAACAAACCCTTGGGCTTGTCGGGCAGACCGCTCCTCAGTGATATCGGTGTTGATCTTGGGGACCTTCTTGGTGGCGGCTTGAGGGGAGCTCTGCGGAAAATAGTCACGAAATCAACTTCCTCTTCTTGTTTTGTCCGGTGATGGTGTTACAGAGCGGTTGAGTCAGCTTGAGCACAAAGATCCCTGGTTCCACGGGTAACTTGAGTCGCGGCGCTTTGACAAGCCATCAACAATGTCGTTACGAGCCCTTGGGTATATTCCATCATGGGTCGTCAAAGTGCTCTGCTAGCTTCCTCACTTCATCAACATAAGCTTCCATCAGCGGACTACGATAGTTCTTGTTAACTTGGCGGATGACAAGCTGTGAGTCACCACGACAATGAGCTTCTTGATCCCAAGGTCCGCTGCGATCACGAGGCGGCAAGCAAACCTTCATACTCTGCGGTATTGTTTGTTGCTTGCTCCTTGGGAAAGTGCATCTGGACTATGTACTTGAGGTGCTCTCCGGTGGGTGCGACAAGCAACACGCCCTTGGCGCCTTGCAGCGAAGGCACCATCAAAGTACATAAGCCACTCTTTGCTTGCTTCCTTGATGGGGATGCTCGTTTACGGAATTTCTTCATCTGTGTTGGCGTCCATTCTGCTATGAACTCCGCCAATGCTACCTTTGGATAGTTGAGGTGCTTTCAAACTTGAGGCCAAAGCTTGGCAGTTCAGTGCCCACTCGACAATCATGCTGTTGCTTACGGATTTTGCGATATCCTCTTGTTTGAAGCGGTAGCATTGTGATCTCATGTGCTTGGAAGTAATGGCGCAACTTTCTCGAGGCCATGAGAAGGCTGAAAAGCAATTTCGCACACAGTACCTTGACCTAGCCCCTGCGAAGGGCCGACAAAAGTAAACTGGGCGCTGCACCATCCTTTCGCATCTTCTCACGTCGGTCACAGACCCATCTTTATCGGGACGAGCTTGCGGTGAAGTTCCTTGCTCGTTCTTTGGATGCCTCTGCCGTGGTTGCTAGCTCATCATCCGCCTCCCTCTCCGCTACTAACAGCACTAACCACTTGATTGGTTGCGCTATATATAGCAACAACTTCTCTTGTGGCTTAGGTGCGATAAGTATTGAGTGGAGGACAGGTATCTCTTTAAGTCTGTGGCGCAGCCTCCGCTTCGGAGTCCATTTCATTGGACCTGCCTTTTCAATATTTTGAAAAATGGCGAGGCGCTCAAGCAGAACCTAGAGATAAACCTCTTGAGAGCAGCTACATGGCAAAGCAAGTCTTCGTACATCCTTGGCGTGCTTTGGTGCTTCAATCTGCTCAATGGCCTTGATCTTGTCGGGATTGGCTTCAATTCCCGAGACCACGAAGAACCGAGAAGCTTGCGGAAGGGACTCCAAACACACACTTCTCGGGATTGAGCTTGAGGTTGATCTTGCGTAGATTTGCAAAGGTTTCATCTAAATATTGAATCGAGTCGCCTTGTCCTTGCTCTTGACCACTATGTCATCCATGTAGGCTTCCACATTTACATGCATTTGTGGCTCAAAAGCGTCATGGACTACTCTTGCAAATGTTGAACCAGCATTCTTTAAACGAAAGGCATCCGTATGAAGCAGTATGTGCCACATGGGGTGATGAATGCAGTTTTCTCCTCATCCTCTTACGCCATGAAGATCGATGGTACCACAGTATGCATCAAGAAATGAAAGCAACTCACATCCGGCCATGGAGTCAACAATCGATCGATCGCGGCAAGGAAATGGGTCTTTGGGACAAGCTTTATTAACATCGGTAAAAGTCGATACAAAGCCTCCATTTCCGTTTGCCTTATCACTACTACAGGATTGGCCAACCATGTAGGATGGAGCACTCCTCGACAAGGCTGCTGCTTCCAACTTCTTGATTTCTTCTGCGATGAACTCTTGGTGCTCCACACTTTTTCGACTTTACGCTTGGCGGGCGCACATGAGGACAGACAGCGAAATGGTGCTCAATTACTCACAGGAACACGGGGATGTCGGGACGGTTGCCATGCAAACCGTCGGCGTTAAGCGTGGAAAGCAGCAGCGGCGCTTTCCTATTTAGGGTCAAGAGTGGGCGATGGTGAAGGTACCATCGGTTATGTCGTCCTCCTGGCGGACACCTTCTTGGTCTCTGGTGGAGCTGCCATCGTCTTCTTGTACTTGCGGTGGAGCTCGATGGTGCGTCCTCGGCGGTAGTGCAGCACTCGAAGAGGTGCGCTTGCGGAGTGGGCATCGAGCTCTTGCGAACTTGGTCTTCTTCTTCCTCCAGGGAGCTTCGGCGGCAAGTGACTTGTGATCTGCTGCGGTTGCTGCTTCCGATAGATTTTGTCGGGCGAGATAAGAGCATCCTTCTTGTCGCGAGGGACAGAAATGACACTTATCGGGCTGGCATCTTGAGCAAGTTGTATGCATAATGAGAGGCTGCCATGAACTTGGCGAGTCTTTGGGCGGCCAAGTATCCCATTGTAAGGCAATGGAAAATCAGCAACGTCAAAAGTGACCCTCTCGATCCACGAAGTTCAACTTCGCGCAAAATGTCACCGGCAGCGTTATCTTTCCCTTGACTTGCTCCTTCCGGATTGATTCCTTGGAATGTGCGGTCTCCTCGAGCTTCGCTGTCGGGGATCTGGAGTTTACGGAGTACGGCGAGGAGATCAGGTTCAAGCCAGCCCGCCGTCAACTAGCATCTTAGTGACCTTGAGGTTGCGGATAGTTGGTGAAACCAACATCGGCAACCACCGACCGCCGATTATGTGATCAGGGTGGTCCTCAATATCAAAGATGATAGGCGTGTTGGACCATTTGAGAGGCTCGCGTGACTCGGCGGACGGTTACTGCGCATTGACTTCCGCATCCTTTGCTTGAGTTGGCGGTGCGAGGCATCTGAGCACCGCCGTCAGCGCATAAGACCTCTGTGGCTTTACGGAACTCCTGCTCATCGGCTTCATCATCATCCATGTCTTTGTCATCGTCGTCATCTTCATCCTTATCGGCGGCGGCGGGAGGTCATCTCCTTGCATTGCTTGGCCTTGCAGCGGCGTCCTCCTCGGCTTGGGCGTTTCTTGCTGGCTCCTCCGGCACCTTCACAGAGCCTTCTCCTTGTCGCGTCGCTCGTACTCACCCTTCGCTGTTCGACGAGCTGCTCAACCTTCTTGCAGCTCACGGAGGTCATGGCCCTTAGTGCGGTGGATCTTGCGATGCGGCTTATTGGGCAAATCACCTTGTCGGCGACCGCCACAGCTGGCGATTGGCGCCAGCAACCACCTTGTCCGGAGCTACCAACTTTGGCTTTCTTGGCGCCACCTCCGTTGCGGACTGCTCAACAACTAGCACATCTTTGCCTTTCTTTTCCTGTTGTTCCGCGCGGCTTTTCTTTGCAGGCGGCTTCTTCACTATCGAGATCCTGCTGTACATATTCTCTCGAGTCTCCTCCTTCCTCGCCGCGTGCACACTTGTCGGCGGGGCATATAGCTCATGGCGTCTCGATCTTGCATCGCCATCTCCTCCGCATCCTGTGGTTTATGCGTTCGATGGAGCAGCTGATCACCAGTGGCGGGGTGGACATCTGGGATGTTGTCTTGTACCGGCTGAATCTCTGAATGTACTTGCGGGGGCTCTCCTTCCATACAGGCGAGCAAATGAAGGTCGCTCTCTTGGCCATGAGGTTTGTGGCGCTTTGTGAAAGCGCCGACAAGCTGATGTACGAATCATAAGAGGATATGGAGTTGTCCGGCAAGTGC
>JAHIAM010015950.1:0-15336 GCA_021605205.1 Aegilops longissima
ATCATTATGGTACATCCTCGCGGTGAGTTAGGATGCACTTGATCCCAAAGTCTACCTTCAAACAGAGGTGCTTCAAACTAACAACGGTACATAATATCCAACAAAAGGTGTGCTACAGCAGCGAATACATGGTCGTCTAGATATCAACGAATCAAGTTGTGCATATTTGCTGTTGGCATGAACCACATCGCCGCATGTCGGGTTTAAAAGCCATCCCCATGGAAGCTTGATGCCTTTCACACCGAAGATTACACGGCAACAAGCGTGTCGAATCTTTGGATATGGTGATTCATGAAACCCATGGTATGATGTGTAAACAGCCCCCTCGCTAATGGAAGTTGCTATACTAATCATCGCCGGTGATATGATCGATGATTGGTTGGATGATCGGATAATTGAGCCGAGGAACAAGTGGTTGCGGGCGTAAACCCGCCTCGTTGAATCGCTGGCCAAGTGGGACTTTCTCGAACAAGCAGCCATAGCCATCAATGTCAACATGCATTGTTGCATGTGGTTTGATGTAATGGTTTGGTCAATTTATGCGTTGGAATGAGCATCAAATGACCCGTCTGAGCGGCGATAAACCACCACCCATCGGCTGGTATGATTCAGTCTTGGAATCATGAAGGCAACGCATTTCGTCTCTGCAACAATTCAAATTGGAGACCAAAGGACAAAATAAACAATCATGTTAGTATGTTGGAATTAAGATTATTATAAAAGTGACACATATCATAGGCGAAATTGCAATGCCGTGGTCATAATCATACCCCAAGTTAAAAAAATAAGCCAATGGCTTTCATATTCTAACAACATGTCATGGTTCAAACATCATGTAACAATGAGAGAAAACAGCTATGCGCCTACTCATATTCTACCATAGCACTTACTACTATTGTTCTCATATCAACTCTAAGCAATAACATGCGTTTTATAAAAATCTTATGTGAAGTAACATATAGCAATCATGATGTTATGCTCATAATATGTATTCTAACAATCATTAGATGCCAATTGTTCTCATATCAACTCTAACAATAACATGTGTGGTCATAAAAATCTAGGAAATGAGAGGAACACATAGCAATGATGTGGTTATAGACATGCTATGCATTCTAAATTTGTAACAAATGACAGGGTCGTATTGATAAGGTAAAATGAGATGAGATAGAACAATTACGACGATAGATTCCACCGGTATAGGCAGCCAATGTGCGTGACCGGGTACGATCCATCTGCACTATAGCAGGAAAAAATGTTGCCTCAACGGGATGATGAGCCATAACCGTATGGGGGTTCGGAATAGACTAATCCCATGTTGAACAAGGCAATGAGCTTGTAATCCATGTAGTCTTCGATGGTGTGGGCCCGATTACAACTTTGCAAGCGATGAGCCAAAAGCGGCGCTCTCGTCGTAGTGGCGGAGTGTCGGCGGGCGCGAGGCTCGATGTCGGCGGTATCCCGATGGAAGGTGATCTCCGCGGGTGTAGATATCCCGAGGCGCCCGGACTCGGTGTGGTGGATGAGGGCGATCGGTTGGCCTTCATGCCCGCCCGTGTGGCCGGCATGAAGGGCAGTGGGCGGGTAGTGGTAGCATGTCGAGGGCACCACGGCAACCTCCGTAGGATCGTCGTCGATTATGGGCCCTGCGGGATCGGGCATCGCGCGGTGTCTTGAAAAGACCGGCGGTTGCGAGCGGTAGATGGTACAAAGACACCGAGCATCGGCGACGGAGGTCTTGATGGTCCTCGACTATAGATCTGCTCCAAGAGAACATCGGGAGGAATTCAATCGGCTCTGCGTGTCGATCGGTACGCCATTGGGGTTTCGGTGCTGCGAGCCGGGGAAGTGGATTGGGGGGAAAAGCTTCTCCTGTGTGGCGGGGTGGGGGGATATGGTTCGAGCTACCAAGGAAGATGGCTGGCGGCGATGGCGGGGTAAATGGTGTCGCGGGATGGGGAAGGGGAGGAAGAAGAAGAGGAGGAAGAAGAGGAGGAAGAAGAGGAGGAAGAAGAGTGGAAGGCGGGGAAAGTGCATTAAATCTCAATTCTAAGTACTACTACCAGATATACCGCCTTGATGTAAATAGTTACGATGACATGGGTCTACCAAAGGGCCCATATGTCGTTAATGGAAGACGGATGGACTTTGGAAGGCTGATTTAGTAACAACAACCCTGGTTCACTTATTAATTCGTGTCCCATCCTTGCTGCGTGTATTGTCACTTCCTGCGAAGACTAGTTGAATAGTTCTCTCGCCAGATGGGGAATAATGGATCGAGGACTTCCTTTCTGATCCCTATGCCTCTCGCTCACTTCACTCATTTTGCTCTCCTAGTCACTTGTTGAAATCTGTAGAAAGACAAATACTCCGTATTTGGGAGCAGAGGAGGCTTTTACTCCGTACTATTTGGGAGCAGAGGAGTATCACCATATGGAGGGAGAGGGCTTGAAATATGAACATGTCAATGGCGGTAAGCCCCATGCATGCATGCAACATGCAACACTCCCGTACACATGGGCCTGCAAACACTCCGCACCCATGCGGCACCTGCCCGACACAACACACAGCTCACGCTCAAGTGCTCAACCTACTCCCTACTGTGAAATGTACATTTAGAGATTTACACTTGACAAGGGCATAATTAACCCCAAAAGTAGCAGACTTATGTGTGCATCGACCATTGAGATAAGAAGATTAAATGAAGGCCTTGCATGCTGTAATTAAGGATAGACATGTAGCCTATACCTACAGCACAATTGGTGCATTATCAATCAATATCGATTTAGATTAAAGGCTAAATGCATTGGAAGTGTAGATGTACATTATGTACCACACTCTTTGTTTGTAGCCGATGTACACTCTTTGTTGGAAGACCGGGGGACCGTGCATGCACTCACATACACAGCCGTGGTTCGCGCAAGGGTTGGACTCGTGTGGGTCGCGTAAAGTTTTGTTTAACTGATTTCTTTGTCGCCGGCGGGTGGGACCCGAAACCGGTGACAATTTAACCGTCAACAAAGTGCCCACGTAAAACTATATATAGTGACCGTAAAAGCGTATTGTTACATCGTTGACCTCGGTTATTTTCCGTTTCAAATTAAGCCATATTAATGGAAAGGGCCGATGGACTACTCGGTACTAGTACTCCTTTGATGTGTCCCAACTTCAAACGAGGAGCTTGCTTCGCCTCTCCCTGCCCCTGGGTGGTTTGGGCGAGAGGGTTTTGACTATCGCCCTCTCCCTCTCCCCCCTCCCTCTCCCCTGCCTGCCCGCCCTGTGGTGGGCGTGCGTTCAATGGTGTCATTGCGAAAGCATATTGTACTATAGTATCATCATTGTTGGACCTTCAAGAAAAGCCAAGTGCAAGGTTCACCGAACTGTTGAACCTCCGAAGGCGAAACCAAGCGCCAGGTTTTATAGGGTTTCGTCCTGTAATGTACTACAACTATAGCGAAGATCTCTTGTAATGCCCCCGTCCGTATATCCAAAGTTGTGCCACCTTTTTCTCAAAAAGCTGTTGGAGCCCGTAACAACCCACAAGTTGTACAAAACACATTTACTAGTAATAAATTCTAAAGGACAAATGGGTATGCCACACAAGTTCATCTCAATTCATGTGATAAATTTGTGCATGACTAGTCTACATATATTCGGCCCCGTTCACAATTACCCTCCACTTACGTTATAGATGGACTACATGCATGTCCTCCTCCGGGTTCGTCCAGTGTTCTTCATGGATGGCACGATCCATAGGGTGAGCAGCAGGAATCATTATCAGCTTTCTAGTCGGGCCAAACGATGGAGACTCATCAATGAGCGGCAAATCGAGGGATAGCGTGTCGCAGTGTTCATCGTGGCGAAACACAACCATGTTCATGAGCGCGGGCCTTCCGTGTCTGCAAGGTGGCATCCGCTTCACAATGGGTAGCTGTCCCGATGAAAGTACTCTCCAAGGTGTTCCTCGGCACCCCGTAGCATCCCGAAATGAACTTGGGCCGTTCATCGGTACGCGGCATCGGATCTGGACACATGGTGGCGTACATAGTCAAGGTCCATGCATAATAATGTTGTGCTCAAATATGGCGGTCGATGTCTTGGCACAAATAGTACTACTCGGTATAGAGAAGTAAATAACGGCTTATTATATAAATCTTGGCTACATGGATGAGATAGTAAGACATGGAAAAACAAAAATGGTGGCAGTGGGGTTCAAGTCTTCAAGGGCCTAGCTAGCTATCGCTCCTCAAGGTAAAAATACCCTACTAGTACTACTAAGTATACTACTAGTACAACAATGAAAGAAAGGGAAGGGTTAAAAATGGAATACGGTAGATGGTGCCGGTCGATCGTGGTAGATTGTTGACCATGTTGCACATCGGTGGTACCATGGGTGACTGCTAAGATAGTTGATCCCAATATGCCAAAGTCCTACAAGGTTCCAAGTTAGCCCGAATCGCGGATGCAAATGCAATCGGGATCGGCGATCTTATTTTGATCGAGGATGGTGGTCCAAAATAATGGAGTACCGTTAGGGATGCAAATGATGGTTTGTGCATTCGTTTGTAATCTCCCGTCCGTGGATGGCAACCAGATAAAAAGTCCCCGGCTTGTCACCCGAAGAAGTGGCCTAGATGGGCCCGGCGTCTTGGCGTGTGGGGTACAAATCTATAAATGCCAACATGCCCGACCTCCTTTGTTCTCGTCTTGCATTGATGGCAATCCTTATTCGAACACGCGATGAGATATAATCGTCGTGGGCGTCGCTTTGTCGGCGGGTCCCAATTGCTATCTTCTTCAATTCATGTAGGCATCATCATCGTATTCAAGCCCGGCCAGTCGGGGCCGATCCCAATGGTGGAGGGGTCTCGGGCGCCCCTTCTTGTGGATGTTGTGCAAAATGATGGTGGTATCCGGCGGAGGTATGCAAGCCAATCTTTGTTGGCACCGACCCGGACCTATATATAAGGCGGTGGGCAGCGGAGAAATTACGGGATGGAAATGGAATAACTAAGTACTACATGATCAAACTCCATTCTTGACCGCTCCGGACAAAATCCGACTACCTCTCAACTCGCAACTCTAAGCGAGTCACGTGCAACCATGGCGAGGCGGTGGACTTTGAAGGATTGTCCCATAGAAGAACCTTCTCCTCGAGGGCGCATGGAAGACCAACAAGCATGGCCTTTTCCCAAGCCTTTTAAGCGTCTTAAAAAGTTGGTGCAGGAAGCAGAGTCTTTTTGGGGTGAGGGCGTCAACCGTCGATTTCTCTCGAGGGATCGTCGTCAAGGTCTCCCAGCCCGCGAGGAGGAGAACCTGGCGAATCCATGGGAGCAGCGACGCGCCTTCTCTTGGGGGGGCGGGAGGAGATAGGCGTAGTAACCGCGGGGCCTCGTCCCTTCAAGCGTAGATCGTTCCTCGATGTGGAAGGGGGCAGGTGGATACTTGCATGCAAGAAATAAGATATGGGATCAATTATTTAGGTATTATAATAAACACTAGTAAGAAATTTTTGGCACTAGGTAGTAGTTTTTGGCGTGGATTAAGAAATTTTGGGTATGTTTTGCCATTTTTGTACCGAACTAGTGTCAACGTCTTAATTATGTGACAGTGCTCTCGTCTTTTGGATCCAATACTTTTCTCAACTAGTAGTGTGATGTCTTGTACTTCTAGTCTAGTCTAGTATAGTGCACCTTTTGAACTCTTGAATCTGGGGCCAGGAGCTACGGTTGGAAGTGGAGGTACTCTTTTCTCTAGAACCATTTTGTACTATCAATGCGGGAAGTACACTGCGTAGTGGCCTAGTGGGTACTCTGGTGCTATATTCAGCCGCTCCTCTCACTAGGAGTAGGGCCTCTCGGCCCTCTCTCCCACCCAAAGCCTTTATCGGCTGATTCTTTGGGAAACATTTGAGTTATTTGATACGCGAGACTAGGCTTTTTGCTTCCATTTGTGGAGGTGTAATGGATCTCGTCAAACTTTGTTAGTACTAGTTCCTTCTTTATGAATGAGATGAACAAAGCTTTTGCCTCCGTTTAAAAAAAAATCAAGAGGAATTTCTTTTATAGTAGAGCCGATAATGGGTGAAGTCCATGCGTGCAAACAAGCCTGAGTAGTAGTAGAGCACTTTGTGCAGCATATTGCATAGTTCCCAATGCCCGAACTTTCCGGCTCCTCGGGCTTAATTGGGGGGCTAGTTTAAATATGCTACTAGGATGAGGAAGTGCAAGCGAGGTGCGGCTAGGGAGCCCACGAGCCCGGGATCTGGAAGGAAAACCCGTTCACGTGGCTAGGCTGTCGTGCACCCATGGGGGGCCCGTCCTTCGACTTCAAAACTCAAACTACCCATGTAAAATATGGCTCGGGAAGTGTAGTAGTACTTTTTTTTTTAAAAAGGCCCCGTGCGTTGGGGATCGAACCCACAAAGCAGGTATACACTCCCGACCACTAGTAGTACTCGTTGGGTACAGCAACCTAGAATCCCTTTTGCTATTAAATGCTACATTTTTACAAAAACCCTAATAATGCAAAAACCACTAAAATGCCAAGCTACTACCACTTGCATCGTGGCAGACTTAAGATAAGACTACCTTATCAACCATTGTACATGCTCTTACCAACAAAAATCCTCGGTGACCTCCTACCTCCGCCGTCCACCTAGTCTCCTCGGCCATGGGGCCGCTACGCCGCCCGGGGCGAGTCAAAACCGCGGTGCGGGCCCATGTTGGCGCCGGATGCGGCTCCGTCCCCGTGGCGCTGCTAGCCAAGATAGCTCGTCCCTCTTATGCGCAGGTTTGCTAGCTAGATTAGCCGCGTCGTATCTTGCTGGGCCCCCTGGCAATCGCTCGGCGAAGGCAGGGGCTTGCTCGCTTCGTAAGTCACGCTCGGGCCAGACCCCCGCTCGGAGACCAGGCGTCCGGCCCGTCCGGGGCGGCGAACCCTCATCCGGCGCCACGAAGAACCCGCAAATCTTGTTTGAAGTAATGTTGGGAAAAATAATGATTTGAGGGGAATAACGGATAGAAGGTCGGATGTGGGTCCCTCGTGTGAAAAAAATGTGTTGGTTTAAGTTGCCTCTCGGGCAGACGTGTGGGCCAACCTTCATAAATGGGTTTAAGAACCTAATCGGTAGGAGTACTAGGTAGTAGTTTTTGGCGTGGATTAAGAAATTTTGGGTATGTTTTGCTATTTTTTGTACAATAGATTCTTCCTAGGGCTGGTTGAAAGTGGTAGTTTTTGTTAAATACTCTACATATTGTAATAGGAGTGAAAGTTAAGCTTTGGAAGCCAATAAGCAAGGCTAGTTACATAGTGCATATGTGTACATGATTGAAAGTAAATATCAACCATGGTGACTAATATCTTGATGGAAAACTTCGAAACTATGGAATACTAGGAAGAAAATGCATGGTTGGAAATACTAGCAATGTTCATGTCGTTGCAATGAACATAATTAGAATAATACTTATTCACAAACTTGGTACAAAACACTCTAATTTTGATATAATATGTTTCAATTAGAATATATTCTTGGGCTGCTTTGGTGAGGTCGGGAGGGATGTGGTTGGTTTAAGATACTAATTATGGGTTTTTCGCAAATTGGTAGACAAGTGGGATGTTGGTGAGAAAAGGCAACAACTTACCTCACAATCTTAGATGTAGATCTAATGGTGAAGGACGGATGGCGAAACACATCACCAACTTAGTCTTGTGTAGGAGTACTAGCAAGATCCGTGCATTACGGAACATCAAGATCATTTTTTATAAAACACTTGTTGTGATTGACCCTTGGGAGTAATCCCATGTAAAAACTAATGATATCTCGGAAATATGAGATAAGGTGAAGAGGGTGGGGTGTGGTGGGGTTGGTGGTGGTTGGCGGAGGCATGGGGATTAGCCCGGCCCCGGCGGGTTTTCGAGGCTTCCTTTCTTAATTGCTCAACAATGAGGTTTGTTGGAATAGGGATGAGCGAAAGGCCTTTCGCAAATGTGGAGAGGGGTGCAGGTATCTTTTAGTTTAATTTCCATCCGTGGATATAGATGGACGGTCTATATTAAAATGGCCGTACCATCATCACCACGGGGTTTTTATAAAGAAAAATATAAGTATGGAGATACAAATGTATTATCGATACTTCGTAAACTAGCATCTAATTCTATTCAGCTCCGGCATGTGGGCTTGCACAATGACTTCTCATTTGTAAAACAAAAATTTTCCGTCGCCGATAAGGAGGGTAATGGCCCCCTTTTGCTTGCTCTAGTCCTAGTATAGTCATACTAGGTGGTCTAAACCGTGTAGATTTATTCTTTTCACGTCTGTGTTCTATCCCATTTGTTGATGAATAGGCGGTAAGTTATTCAGGAAACCCTTCATGGCGTGTTTGCGAGAGAGAGAGAGAGGCGTGTGTGATATGTTGGGGGAGGCAATGATAGTTCTTTGTGTCTATGTGTGTGGAGGATAGAGATAGACATGTACATGGGGCTTTGTGTTGTGTGCTGGAGACAATACATAATTAGAGAGTGAGGGGGGGTTGACTTGGATAAAGGTAGGGTGTCTATATTTGGGGACTTTGTAATTGAGATATTGTGCACTCATTTGATCAATTTGTTTCACAGTTTGTACTATGAGATAACTATACTTTTGAACATCGTGTATACCTTGATGTACAGAATTACAAACCTAAGATTGGAATTTTGGAATTAACTCCATCATTAGCTTTTGTAATTCATTTAAGCGGTACATTTTTAAGCGGTTTGTTTCAAATTCATATATCAAACCTAGAGATATACACTGAGCATGTTCAAACTTTATAATCATCCATTTATTTAACATAACATTTTTGCTTTTGTCATCATATTTAGGATAAACACATTTGGAATTTCATTTGAATTGGACCGTATGATGGTATTTGCTTGTAGTCAATGATCCATATTTGAATTGAATGGACAATCTAAGTTTGAGTTGGAACATTGATTTTCAAAACTTGCACATTTTTTTGTGTAAAACAAACAAATTATAAACCATGATATCATAGTCGGCGTCAGAAGGAATCTTATAATTTTGGCGTAAAAGCTTTCAAACTTCCCCGGCAAAGTTTATCGATATTCTGTTTACCCCCCATGAGCGGAAAAGGGCTGCTTTGGTAACTCCATTGTTTCCCCTCTTTGCCCCAACATTCTTCCAGGCCTCCCTTCCCTCCCGACCCCCCAACCACGGCAAGCCGCGAATCTAGTCCTCCACGGATGGACCTCACCCCGGATCTACCTTCCACCTTGGAACCCCCCGCCAACTCACCACTTCAGGGACCGCGGCGCTCCACCGCTCGGATCTTGACCGCCATCATGGTCCCGACGCTTAACGGCGCCCTCCACCACAGCGTGGCCCTTCTTGCTCCTCGTCCGCCCCCTTTGGCCCTTCATACAAGCCCTCGTCCGCAAGCAGATCGCCTCACCGGCACTATACAGCGCCCGCAACCTTTCCCTTTGCCGGACCCGCTCCACGGGCGCCATATTCAACTCCAGGCCCTGCTTTACCGGCCGCGGCCTCATCGGTTATTTGATTTGCCCGTTTTTCTTTTGTGCAACTGTTCACTTACCACAGATGAGCTTTCTTGTTTCCCTTTAGTAACCGGGGGCGCTTGGGCGACGCCAAACTCAACAAACCCGAGCACCATCGGCGATCCTTAGCTATCAAGTATGACAACGATACCCATCGCCGGAATCGGTACTATTATCCAGCGGTGGGCCTCGTTCACTTTCTAAATAAGCACCGCACCTTTGAATTTCTTGAGGGCATCATTCATTTTTCATGAGGCCGTTATTACGCTTTTGAGGCCATACTTACAGCGATGAACATGTTACATGTGTTAAATTACATACGGTGCACATATAGTTAATATGCTTTAGTTTTGTTACGATGCCACCGGTTCCATCGGTAGCAATATTCTCTATGTAATACATCACAACTAGCATGTGGTTCCCTTTTACCTACATTTGATGCTAGTTATTACATCCCCGAGCCTTTGTTCATTACTTGTTTGTGTGTTCCTTGTCTTCCCAATTACATGACTAATTTGATGCTTCTATTAATTTGGAGTCAACCCCATCAAGCAAAATATTTGTTCTTTTTTTTTACCTCGAACAAGCATAAAAATAGAGAAGCGGATATATTGCGTTATACACCCTCCTTTCATTAGTTTAGATGAACATTGATGATCAAAGATGATTAAAATTAATTTTACCTAAATAGATGGTGAGAATAAACTACAACCACTAGATTTGCAACCACGGGATCTTTGATATCTTCAAAACATTGCAACACGCTAGGCTTCCGCCATATGGTAAGCCGTGTGTTTTAGTACATTTAAATGTAATCAGTGGGCTGCTTTCTTGGCTGTGCCCTCAACGTGTAATCCTAAATTACAAATAGTTGGTTATCCTTTTTTTTTGATTGAATGCTTGTTTTTGTTCGTTATACAAGGTTGGCCAATATTCGGAACTTTGTACTATCGTAAAAAATGCATGCCTATTTCATTTGAGTCCTTAACTTTTCCTCTCAACTTCATCACAAGCTTCTTCGTAGTTTTATGAGGCCCCTTGATCTGCTTTGAACCATTAAATATAGTTTGCCATGCTCGGCTAATTAGTCCCGTTTACCATGTAAGCTTCTTTGGATCATCGAAACTATCTCTTACTTATGTCGGGAAACCTTCAGGATCCGTTCACACTAGGACACAATGTACAACCCAGAATCTATTTGTGGGCGATCCCATCCATGTTACGGATGGTAGCGTTCGGAACAACACCGGGAGAAGCGATCGACACGGATATTATAGTGCTTGAGGCTCTACTAGAAGCGAAAAGAGATGGGTGGCTGCCATGAATGAGGTAATCTTTATCTTGAGGCAAATTATGGAATTAGCGGCCGCATTATGCAACAACCCAAATTGGAGGAAGTAAGAATGTTGCATTTGAAGGCGGAGGGTCCTGTTTACGCTTCAAGCCCAAGGTAATCCGGTTCTTCTTTAGATACAGTTAAATGGTCATTAGATTATTGTACTTGCATGTTGTGTCATTTCGAATGGATTATGTTGCAAGACCCCTATGTTGTCAATTCCATATTGTCCATGTGTTGTAATGATCCGAATTTTTAAGGAGGTAATCCTCATTACTTGTATGATTGACATAAGGTGTTTTTTCGTGTGAGAATTGTATTGGATGAAATAATTTTGAATCAGTGTATCCAACCTCTGAATTGAAGATCCTTTTCTAAATCATAATCATATATAAAGGTGGAATAAATCTTTGTTGTTGTTTTGAAGAAATAAATAACAAAGGTATAATTATCTGTGGATTTTTTGAATACAAATGGATTTGAATTTAGTTTGCGGGTCCCCGCAAGCGTGAATGCTAATTCTCCCAAGTTTTGAGCAAGCGGCTAAACACCCACTATAATTTGTGGGCTTCCGAAGCAAGTCTTTGCGGGATGGAAATTCTTATCTACCCTGACACTTGATATCCTTATCGACCGGATTTACTTTGTTGTCGATAGGGGTAGACTAATAACTTCAATCGGGCGTGACACGACGGACCTCTGAGCCCATTCATACCGGTGGGCGCCAAACATGGTCGACAAAACACATTTGATTCAAGATCGTCCGAAAGCCATGTGTCTCTTCCTCCATTTCCCCATTCATACACGGTGGGCGGCAAAACAAACTCTCCTCGTCCGAAATCAATGTAGGCTAATATTTTAAATAGAGGGCAGATGTGTAACTTCCATCGGGCGTGACACAACCGCCCTACAGTCGACCTCGTTCATACACCATGAAGCGCCAAGCGTAGGCGACAAACACCCCTCCTTGCCGAAATAGTTCTGAGCAAATATTTGGGAGATCTTGAGATTACCATCCTATCCCCAACACGCGATGTCGATATTTTAAGCAGGGATAAGTTAGTAACTTTCCCCATTTGAGAAGCGTCCCAAAGTTTGAGATCGCCCGCCCTCCCTCCATTTCCCCATTCATACACGTCGGGCACGACAACCTCCTTTCTGACCAGCCTCCTCAGTCGCCACCCCATCCTCCACCTTTCAAGACCGCTACCCCTACCCGTCGTCACTTGCAAGAGATGGGCGTCCCTCATCCTGTGCTGGACGGGATCCTTTCATCGCCTCCTCTCGCTTCATCGGTGCCGTCGTCCACCTTGCCATTGCCGCTCTCGACCGCCTCGTCCACGGCAACGAGGATATATCCCCGACCGGTGTCTGCCGTCTAAAGTCTTCTTCCCTTGCCGAGCGGCCGTCACACGCATGACACCCTCAACGTGTCGGCATAGGCCTACGGCGTCGCAAGAGGTGGTACTCTTCCATATGTGCTAAGTTATTGATCTCACCGGATAATAGATCGTAATTTGTTTCTTTGTACTTTTCTTGTCCGTACCAAATCGTAGTGGCTAGTTGAAAGCAAACATTGGTTGCGAGTAGCTTTGTCCGGTTTGCACCTTGAGATCCGCCATGCACGGGCACTATACTCGTAAAGCTTATGGTTTCCCCCTTTATATTCACTAGCATCATCGTAGGTGCTTAGTGTAGTGCTATCTTTGCTCCTCAAGACCTCAACCCAAAGCTTAGCTGTTCAAATCTGAATCTGATATGATGCTCATATAACTAAAAGCGAAGAGCGTTTAATTGGTCACCTAATGTTCCTATATTAGTTTGAAAAGCATGTCGCCACCTTGGTCCAGCTAGTTCCACTTTCTGATTTTTCTCTTGATGCTTAGGGTTTTCCCTTTTATCTACTCTACTATGATCTCCGTAGGTGCTTTACGTCATACTAGCATTACTCCACCCTTCAAGCTAAACAACACAACTTCGAATTGAGCTTAGTTGTTCAAATATGATTGTGATATAATCTTGATATTAGTTAACGACACATTTAATTGGTTAGCTAAAGGTCCCTTGAGTTTCCAAATGCATGTCGCGACATATAGATGAACAGACATAATTGCATTTCTTTGTCACTTGTTGACCGTACTTTCTTGTCCATACCAAATCTTAGTTGTTATTTCAAAGCAAACATCGGTTGCTAACTACCCTTCTTGGACTTCGGATCTGCCATCCTTTGCCACGGTCAACCTTGTCTTGATCATGCTTATGTTTTCCCCATTTTATGATGACCACAATCAGCCTCGTGGTTAGGTGTTGTAATAACTTGCTCCACCCATCGAGCTAAACAAGCTTAGTTGTACAAATTCATATCGATATTATTGCTGATATTAGTAAAAGCGAGAGATGTTTAATTGGTTAGCTAAATGTTCCTACTTTAGTTTGAAATGCATGTGAGCCACATATGGAGAGCCGGAAAAATAGTATTTCTCTGTCGCTCGGTTCATCATGGGTGGAACCGACATTGTATTGAAACACTTGTAATATCTTCAATCTGCTTGCTCTTACGCTCTTCTTTAAGATGATACTCTTCTCTTGCGGATTATTGGTCGAATCGAGTTGTTCTCCTTAGTATATTTTGAACAGTCGGTCGAATTGACTTGTTCTTCTTTACTATATGTTGAAGCTATCATCTGGATGTCATCATACGGAGCTCTCATATTTTGAGTAGTAGGCCACATTATATTTGCACACAACAAATTACAGCATGCATGGCATCTTTTAAAAATTGCGGAGATAGCACAAAGGGTTTCTGGGGAGGCGGTATTGGATTAGAATCATACGCATTACAAAGAAAATCTCACTTGTTTTTATGTTTTCATGCATGTTAGATATTGAACATTATCAAAATGAATATGAGAATGGGCCCGAGAGGAATATTGCGGAATGATCCTTTGGCTAACAAACTTGGCATGGTGGAGGATGGCCTATCTTATTCACCCATCAAGGTGCTTGCTCTAACTTTGCAAAGTTGTATTGGTTGCACATATTTTGCATCGACCTCTTGCATTTCTTCTACTTTGTTACACCATCCTTAGTTTAAGCATCATATATGTATATGCCATAACTATCCATTTTACTACCTATTCCATGTGTCGTCACTATGTTTTCGTCAAATGTTGTTCTTTGTGATAGATGTCCAAAAGGAAGAGGGTGAGTGCAGATCCTCAAGGAGTACAAACTAGGTATTTGGAAAAGGTAGTGGTACCTATTAAATCAGATAGATCAGCAGCCACGAAGCAGAGGCCCAAGCTGCCACTTTACCCCTACTCGGTGGCCAACCCTATTAGGCTTTGGGAGCCCGGTGTAAGTCTTGTCTATGATATCAATTCAAAATTTGAACTCCTAAATTTCTGCTTGTGCCTTACCTTCTCTCTTGTATGAAAACTAATTTCAGATGAATCTCCTTGCTCAAAGGATCATCGATCTCAAAACAATAATGGGCTCTGCATTGCTCTTGTCGTTACCTCTCTCCCTTTTGCCTTGTTGTACTTAATTAATTGCTATTTGATTATGTATCATCGATTACTTTGAGCTTCATTATCCTCTGTTTCTTCCAATATTATTTGATCTATATTTACTCTTTGCAAAATGTAGAATAATGGCAACACTTATAAAGAATTTTCTTTGGGAATTTATTGAATTATCCTTCCATCAACATGGAGAAGGGCTTTGTCACCGTGTTAACATGTAATGTAAGTTCATCCTTCTCAAGCCTTCAAACTTTGTTCTAGTATAGATTTGGATGGCATCATTGCCTCCAAGCTGTTGTTTGCTCTGTTTACATCGATTGGATGTTTGAACAACTACCGATTTCAAATTGTAGTTGTAAAACATGTTCCTTATCGAACAGATCCATTTATTTGCTTATATAATTGTGAAACCTGTTACGTGTCTCCTTGTTTCTCTTTCAGTCATTATCTCTTATGGGCAAACTTTAGGGAAGATAGTAGGCAAACCATCTTGAGGACAGCGAGATAAGTCTGCCTTGATGAAGGCGTGAGTTGAAGCTACTCACCGGTGTGAGACAACCTCTGCGATGTTGCCTCAATCATTCGACTTCTTGAGTCTCAACTTAAAGTGGAAAGATCATGGGGATGCGAGGGGACCTTTGCCCCATCATGCCTTAAATCTAGTGTTGATATCTATCGTTCCTGGCGAGGTCTACTCGCTTCTTGGCTGTTTTGGGGCCTTTGGCGAGCGTAGTGTTAGAAGGCTCCAGTTTGTATATTTTTGTGGGTTTATTGCGGTGGCGAACTTTGATGCCGTGGATGTAATATGTCCGATACCGTGACCTTAAGTTGCCTTATTTATTTCCTTGTTGTTTGTTTTTTGTTTGCTTGTAGTCATTGAGTTCTTTTTCGCGGTTTGCTAGTGGCTGCAATAACCTA
>JAHIAM010015954.1:0-19059 GCA_021605205.1 Aegilops longissima
TATATGCATTATCATTTATTTTCTAACACCTTAAATGGACCATCAAGACGTGGTATTAGCTTTGATTTTGCAAATCAGAAACCTATCTACGCAAATGTAACCAAACAAGATCTCCGGTGCAAAGACAACATGTTTTCTACCCTTATCTCCAAAGATGTTTATATTTAGCATTCATACGCTCAATGTTTTCCTTAGTTAACTCATGCATTTTAAAATCAATTCAGCACGCTCTTTAGCATCAAAATTAACCTTCTCCAAGATGGAAGAGGCAACAAATCAATAGGTGCACGAGGAAGGAAGCCATACACAATTTCAAAAGGGCACATCTTAGTAGTAGAATGCAATGAACGATTATAAGCAAATTCAATATGAGGCAAGCATTCTTCCCACATTTTCTTATTATTCTTCAAAACAGCCCTAAGCATAGTAGACAATGTTCTATTGACTACTTCAGTTTGTCCATCAGCTTGGGGGTGACAAGTAGTACTAAAAAGCAGTTTAGTCCCCAACTTAGCCCATAAACATCTCCAAAAGTGGCTAAGAAATTTAGTATCACGATCTGAAACAATAGTATTTGGCACACCATGCAAGTTTAATAATTTCACGAAAGAACAAATCAGCAACATTAAAAGATCATCGCTTTTATGACATGGTATAAAGTGTGCCATTTTCGAGAATCTATCCACGACAACAAATATGCTATCCTCCCTTCTTTGTTCGAGGTAAACCTAAAACAAAGTCCATAGATATATCCTCCCAAGGAACACTAGGCACAAGCAAAGGCATATATAAACCATGAGGATTGAGTCGTGACTTAGCTTTTTGACATGTAGTGCAGCAGCTACAAAACGCTCAACATCCCGCCTCATCTTTGGCCAAAAGAAATGTAGCAAGTATATCCTCCGCCTTCTTCACGCCAAAGTGTCCCATTAATCCTCCTCCATGCGCCCCGCAACAACAAAAGACTTAATAGAGCTAGCAGTGAATGCATAGCTTGTTAGCACGGAACACAAAACCATCATTAATAACGAACTTGTTCCATGTTCTTCCTCTTTACAATTCTGCATTACATCTTTAAAATCAGCATCATGCACATATTGATCTTTGATGGTCTCCAAACCAAATATTTTGAAGTCAAGTTGTGAAAGCATAGTATATCGATTTAGACAAAGCATCAAGAATAACATTTTCTTTACCCTTCTTGTGTTTAATGACATAAGGAAAGTCTCAATGAATTCAACCCATTTAGCATGTCTATGATTCAGTTTAGCTTGACTTTTAATATGTTTCAAAGATTCATGATCGAATGTATAACAAATTCTTTGGGCCATAAATAATGTTGCCATGTCTCTAAAGTCCTAACAAGAGCATATAATTTTTGTCATAAGTAGAATAGTTCAGACTAGGCCCACTCAATTTTTCGTAAAAGTATGCAACAGGTTTTCCATCTTGTAATAACACACCTCCTAATCCAATTCCACTAGCATCACATTCAAGCTCAAAAGTCTTATTAAAGTCGAAGTTGGAGAAGGACCATGTGTCAACTTATCTTTCAATACCGTGAAGGCTTCTTCCCGTGCGGTACCCCAAACAAAAGGCACATCCTTCTTTGTAAGCTCATTGAGAGGTGCAGCAATGGTGCTAAAGTCTCTCACAAAACGCCTATAGAAACCAGCGAGTCCAAGAAAACTCCTCACTTGTGTGACTGCTTTGGCTGCGGCCAACTCTCAATAGCTTCAATCTTGGCTTTATCAACTTCAATTCCCTATGGAGTAACAACATAGCCAAGAAAAGATACTCGGTCGGTGCAAAAGGTGCACTTTCCAAGGTTACCAAACAAACGGCATCACGAGAGCATTAAAAACAGCACGTAAATGTTCCAAATGTTCTTCCAAAGATTTGCTATAAATCAGTATATCATCAAATAGACTACCACAAATCGTCCAATGAAAGCACGTAAAACTTCGCTCATTAGTCTCATGAAAGTACTAGGTGCATTAGTTAACCCAAAAGGCATGACTAACCACTCATATAAACCAAACTTAGTTTTAAATGCTGTCTTCCATTCATCTCCCAATTTCATACGAATTTGATGGTATCCACTACGCAAATCAACTTTGGAGAATATTGTAGAGCCACTCAATTCATCAAGCATATCATCTAGCCTAGGAATAGGATGACGATAACTAATAGTAATATTATTAATGCCTCTACAATCAACACACATACGCCGACGCACCATCCTTTTTAGGCACTAGTATAATAGGAACAGCACAAGGACTAAGAGATTCGCAGATATAACCTTTGTCGAGCAGCTCCTGCATTTGACGATAATCTCCTTCGCCTCCTCCGGATTGGTACGGTATGGTGCACGGTTGGGTAGCGATGCACGGGAATTAAGTCAATTTGATGCTCAATCGTCGAATAGGTGGTAATCCTGTGGCACGCCTTGTGGGAAGAAGTCACGAACTCGCAAAATGTTAGTGATAGCAGGGCAAAGAGGAAGGCACGCCCTCTAATGAAAATAATGCCTCTTTGCACACAAAAGCATAGCAAACAGATTTGCTAGAATCTAGCTCATCAATATCAGATTTGGTGGCAAATAAACATGCACTTTTCAATTTAATTTCGAAGCAACATTAGATGGTTTATTATTAGGCTTCATTTGTTGCTCAAATTCTTTTGCCACAATCTGATTTTCACTCTTATTTTCTCCTGTTTTGCTTTATTAGCTCTATTAATATCATCTTTCAAAATGGAATCAGAGTCATAGGAAGCAAAGTAATATTTTTATCCTTGTGAACAAGAGTATACTGATTGTTTCTACCATGGTGTACAGAATTTTATCAAATTGCCATGGTCTACCAAGTAATAAGGAACATGCTTGCATAGGTACCACATCACAATCAACATAATCAGCATATGTAGAGATACTAAAATTCACACTAACAAGACGTGTTACCTTAACCTTGCCGCTGTTGTTGAACCATTGGATGGTAAGGATGTGGATGTGGTCTTGTGGTGAGAGAAAGCTTCCACCATATCCATGCTAGCCAAGTTGTTGCAGCTCCTCCATCTATGATGACGCTAATAGAACGCTCCTTCACAACTCCCTTTGTATGGAACAAGTTATGCCTCTGATTTTGCTCAGCTTGTGTAACCTACACACTCAAAACATGTTGAGCAACTAAACATTCATACTGCCAAGATCTTCAGAGCCATGTATTATGCCTCAAGATCGTAATCATCTCCACCGTGTTCTTCATGTGTAATAAGAGCCAAAGTCTCTTCATCATAGTCACTAGCAGACTCATACCCACCATCCTCAAGAGCAATCATCACACGCTGAGATTGGCATTCTCTCAAAATGTCCTCTTCCTTACAACGATTTACAAATAATATCACTTGTGTGCCCTGTTGACACCATGGAAGAAGAAGAGCCTGTAGGCCCAAGAGTGTACTCTTGGCGATAGTGGTGGTTGTGCCTTTCTTGTATCACGGTTGAGGTGACAGCCACGGAGGTGCCGTGTAGTAGAACGTGGAAGTAGATGATGCACGGTGTCCATGATGAAGGTCGACCTCGCAGAAAAGTTAGTCCGCCAAGGCCCGCCGATCCTGACTTCACGCTCAGCTTTACAAGCAAGATGGAATAATCGAGTGATATTATTATAATCCTTGTAGTCTAGAATGGTTTGAATCTCTCAATTTAATCCACCCGAAAACGTGCAAGCATAGCTTCATTCTCCTCAACAATACCACATCTAATCAAGCCGCTTTGTAATTCCCGATAATATTCTTCACCGAATTTTTCCTTGTCTTAAGCGCTGCAATTTTGAAGTAATTCACGCTGATAATATGGTGGAACCCAACGAGTACGCATAGCAGTTTTCAAAGCAGCCCAAGTAGCTGGAACAGATATAATCTACAATGTTCAGACCACCAAACACATGCAAAGCTAGTGAAAGCACAAAAATGCAGCAGAACACGCCTCCTCGTGGATATTGTAAACATGTAAATCGTTGTTCAGTTTCTAACTCCCAAGTAAGATATATATCAGAACATATCTACCTCAAATGGTGGAATATTCAATTTCAGTTTAGGAGATGGTCATGATCTCGCATCAAGAGGAGCCCAACATTGCCATTATTTGCATGTGGACGACCGGTGGTTGTGGTGCTGGTGGTTGCACGTAGTTCGATGTTGATCAACCCCATCCTCGTAATCTCTCACATAATCATCCTCCCCACCCGAGCAGCAGGAGCCACTGTATATCAACAGCAGCACCAGCAGCTTGGCCAGTGAAGAGGGACACGGAAGCTCAAGGAGGGCTGTTTCATGTGGAGGTAGTCCTTGTTGTTGTAGTAGAGGTGCGTTAGGTGCCACCGGTGGTGGTGGTAGACGCGCGAGCAATTCATTAAACTTGTTATCGAGCTTTGTTTCAACGCCTTCTCAATGCCATCTATCTTCTCCATGGCCTCTTCAAATCTATTTAGCACATCTTCCACCGCCCACTCATCATTTGTTGAAACTTATCATGTAGCTTTGTTTGTCATGTTCTCCCAGCAACACGCCGGCTTGTGATCCTGCCATGGTTAGCAGCAATAGAAACACACAAGAATATGATTCATGACTACTAGGAAGTGGTGGTGGTGGTGGTGGACCACAACCGCAAGCAAATCTCAAATTTTACCGGGCCTACCAAAGAAGAAGGTGATCGGCAACCGATGTAGTCAAACTCTCAAAGCTTGGATAGAGCGATTACTGTGGAGAGTCAAACGCACGATGTAGATGTATGTGGAGCTGGGAAGGCTTATAATATGGTAGCAAAAAGGGTCAGCAATAATCAATTCGTAGATGCAAAGTTGAATAAACGTCAATGACGATCAGTACTTGGTCCTAGGCTAGACCGTGCTAGAGACGCGAGCCTAGAACACTAACAAAATCAAGGCGCTGCACGGAAACAACGGAAAAGCACACTCGAATAATTTTTTTTCTTTTTTTTTTTGCGCTGCTTTTTTTGCGCTGCTTTTTTTTTGCGAAAAATCACTATAATGGCGAGTGTCTCAAAACTCTTCCTGTGTCAAACTGACAGATGGGCACGAAATTTTTTCGACCAAGTATTTTTTTTCGAACGCCCGACCCAAAAACTGAAACGGGTCAAAAAACTTTCTATAATGGCGATCGCCTCAATACGCTTAGAAACACCTAAAATAGGATAGCCAGAAAATTTTTCGACAAGTGCGTTGAAAATTTTGGGCCTAAACGGAGGGTGAGCTCGCACTTTTTTTTCCCAAATACACAAGGAGCGCAAAAAAAAGGAGCGCAAAAAAGGAGTGCAAAAAAAGGAGCGCAAAAAAGGAGCGCAAAAAAAGAGCAAAAAAATTATTCCAGAGTGCTTTTCCGTTGTTTCCATGCAGCGCCGTGATTTTGTTAGTGTTCTAGGCTCTGCCTCTAGCACGGTTCAGCCTAGACCAGCACAAGATCGCGTGCTGAGCGCTTATTCAACTTTGCATCTCTCAATTGATTATTGCTGACCTTTTTGCTACCATATTATAAGCCTTCCCAGCTCCACATACATCTACATCGTATGCTTGACTCTCCCCGTAATCGCTTCTATCCAAGCTTTGAGAGTTTTGACTACATCGCTTGTCGATCATGATCATTGCCGGGTAAGAGCTGGTAAGAATTTGAGATTTGCTTGACGGATTTTGACCGCCCACCACACCACCACCACCACTTCCTAGTAGTCCGTCAATCATATTCTTGTGTGTTTCTATTGCTACTAACCATGGCAGGATCACGTTTCATTTAGACCGACCGGGAGAACATGACAAACAAAGCGCTACATGATAAGTTTCAACAAATGATGAGTAAGGTGGAAGATGTGCTACATAGATTTGAAGAGGCCATGCGAAGATAGATGGCATTGAGAAGGCGTCAAACAAAGCTCGATAACAAGTTTAATGAATTGCTCAAGGCCTACCACCACCACCACCGGCTGCACCCGACGACCTCTACAACAACAACAACGACTACACCTGACATCGCTAAACAGCCCTCCGCCGAGCTTCCCGTGTCCTCTTCACCGCCAAGCTGCTGGTGCTGTCATGATACTTCGTGGCTCTGCCATCGATGTGGGGAGGATGATTATGTGGGAGATTACGAGGATGAGGTTGATCAACATCGAACCACGGCAACCACCAAGACCACAACCACCTGTGTCGCCCACATGCAAATAATGGCAATGTTAGGGCTCCCTCAGTACGAGATCATGACCATCTCCCTAAACTGAAATTGAATATTCCACCATTTGAGGGTAGATATGTTCCTGAGATATATCTTACTTGGGAGTTAGAAACTGAACAACGATTTACATGTTTACAATATCCCGAGGAGAGACGTGTTCCCGCCGCTGTTTGTGCTTTCACTAGCTTTGCATGTGTTTGGTGGTCTCTAACATTGTCGATTATATCCTGTTCCAGCTACTTGGGCTGCTTTGAAAACTGCTATGCGACTCGCTGGGTTCCACCATATTATCAACGTGAATTACTTCAAAATTAAAGCGCTTAAGACAAGGAAAAATTCGTAGAAGAATATTATCGAATTACAAACCGCTTGATTAGATGTGGTATTGTTGAGGAGAATGAAGCTATGCTTGCACGCTTTCCGGGTGGATTAAATAGAGAGATTCGCACCATTCTAGACTACAAGGATTATAATAATATCACTTGATTATTCCATCTTGCTTGTAAAGCTGAACGGAAGTGCAGGATCGACATGTGCGCCATGCCGACTAACTTTTCGCAGGTCGACCTTCATCATGGACACCACGGCATCATCTACTTCACACGCTCTACTACACCGGCACCTCCGCCGCTGCCACCTCCAACCGTGATACAAGAAAGCAGGCACAACCACCACTATCTGCCAAGAGCACATGATGCGGAGCATCCTCGATCATCCCCATGGACCTTCCGTCGCCTCACCAAGCTCCAAAGGACCCATGACGAGAGCACGAGCTCGAGCTCTCGAGACCGAGGTGACTTTCTCCTTAGTGAAATATCATATGACCTCTCGAGACATGGCTACTACCTCAATCCGAATGTTGTGCATGCTTAGGTACCAAGGAACCAACCTAGGAGAAGCTACAGCTCAAGATGGACACCAAGAGCAAGAGGAAGAACTGCAGAGTTCAGCCGGAGCGGTATTACATGCCAAGCCAAGCGGTACTACACTGGGCTGGGAGCCAAGCGGTACTACCGCTTCCATCCGCCTACTCCGCAAAACCCGACACACTCCAGGAATCGAACGCGCTGGAGCGGTACTATCATTCAAGATAAGCGGCATTATCATGAAAGCGGTACTACCGCCATGAAGCAACGGTATTACCGCCTCGCTCACAGTAGTAGATCGGGCCGAGGCCCATGTACTCTTTTCGCCTCAACTTACCCCTTGGAGGTCCTAGACTATAAATAGACCTTCCCTCATCCTTTCTAGGGTTAGCTTTGGATTTGCTCATATTTCGTGTGAGAGCCTTTGCTCATCCACTTGGCTACTTCTCCTTCGAGATCAGGACCTCTACGGAGAAGATCCCCAAGCGGATTCAAGACCCTCCTAGGGTGGACCCCATCAAGACCTCCTCGCTGGAGAAGAACGGCTACCCTTGTATCCTACCCTTTGTTGTCCTTGAATCTTGTGCCACTCTATGTGTTTGATAATCTAGCACTTGTGTGATCGCTTTTTGTCGGTTGAGTGATCTCTCTCTCGCTCCCCTCGTGTTTTCCCTCGTGTTCTTCCGCCGCTCTTCGTGTTCCTCGAGGATCCTCTCCAAGCGTGAAAGATCGCCCACGAGGGTTCCGCTCACATCATCATGGTATCATGAGCCACGCTGATCACGCTATTGGAGCCCCTACACCTCTTTTTCTAGCTTGATTTTGTTGTTTTTGTCCTAATTCCAAAATTCCCACAAAATAGCCCCAATTTTTTTTTTTTTGTGATTTGTTAGTGTGATGAAATTTTGTTGATTTTGATCCGTGGATTTGCTTGGTTTCAGTCGATCTAGCATCTCTCCAAGTTTCACCTCTTTCCATCCACAAAATCCATAGAATTTTGACCCAAATCACCCATTTCCGCCTAAAATCGCTAGAACGATTCGAGAAATCGAGAAAATCCCGACACGAGCGGTATTATCAGCTTCTCCTAGCGGTATTATCGCTGTGAGCGGTATTACCGCTTCTCCTAGCGGTACTACCGCTGAGTACGGCACTACCGCCAGCCACCGCTCAGCGAAATAGTCGAAAATCTCGACACGAGCGGTACTACCGCTTCTCCCAAATGGGTACTACCGCCTCGCCAGTTTCAGCCTTCCAACTTTCACCATTTTCATCATAACTTTTAACTCCGAACTCCGATTTGAGTGTTCTTTGCCTGCTTTGAAGCTATCGACGCGTTCAAGTCCTCACCTTGGTTTCACCACCTTTTGACACCATCAAATTTTCCTAACATCGCATCTTTGCCTAGGGCTTAAACCACATCATCCGCTATACCACCTCCACTTTCCGCTACCACATTTTCGCTTTTGGTCTTTGAGAATTTGGGTTGTGGTTCCCGTGTCCTATTGTGTTTCGCTATATAGGTACGGTTCGACGTCAACATCACCACCGCCATCTTCGCAAGGACTCATCATCGCTAAGGACGGTAACCTCGACGACATCTTTGTCATCTCTCGCAATTGCATTGATAACCACATAGCCTTACTTTTATGCTGTTTACCCATCGAGACTAGCCATCGAGTATTGCCGCAACGTGACTTGTGCACCTTAGTGATCATACTCCATAGCATACATAGCATACCATAGTGGTGCATATCTTGAGATCAACTTGTGTGTCACAATGTTGTCATAGCATACACAATTGCTATCTTGGTTCGTGAAGTTTGCATAAGAAAAGAGCTCAAAAGTGAAAGAGCCACCCAAGCTTTTAAGCAAAGAGGAAAGATAAACAAAGAGCTTATAAGCAAGAACCATAGCATCATACAACATTAAGATTGTCATATCCGATCATCTTGGATCATTGCACCGAAATATAATACATATAGCATACTTGGGATAGAGATCGCTGCATTTTTCCTGAATAGGTTGTGCACAAGTTCGCAGATCCGCTTATTGTGCAATCGTATAGCGCCTCTCTAGTATTGTGCAACAAGAGCATTCTCGTGGTTTCCACATTTTGGCTCACTTTTGGTTTGCACAATCCCACTTATCTATTTATGTGTGTGTTTCGCAGTACCACTACTTGCTTGGTCTACTTGTTACATTTGCTAATTTATGTAATCTTTTTCAACTTTATTGAGTCTCACTTACAATCGCATCAAATTTTGTGCCACCATCCTAACCGAGCTCCACCATAAGCTTTTATTTGTGTAGGTGTGAGAACCGACAAGAATCGGTACCAAGAGTGCTATTTCATTGTCCGCATTTGAGTGAACTTGATTCATTTTCAACATCGGTCAAAGGTACATTGGTATAAGTTCTTTCCGCTCTACCACTCACATCTTGTTTGGAATGATGGATAGGCCAAGTTCTTCTACCAACCCACTCTTCATCGAGCAAGACGACGACATGTCCTCGTGACGTCACCAAGAGCCACCTCTTTGGTGCACAACGAAGCGCTGCACCAAGAACAACAAGCAATGAGCGATCAGATCGACAACCTCGCCAATCGACTTGCGACTCTCGTGAGCAACGCATAAGAGACTACTGACAACAAGTTCGAGGCTCACAAGGTAGAGAATGATGCAAGAATGGAAGAGATCCGCGCATTGATGAGAACACGGCATCATTCCACTTCTTCATCATCAAGACGGAGCCGCCGAGTCGACATTCCGACGACACCTTCTACGACTCAAGTACACCGTCATCAAACACTCTTCGACGAGCCAAGGCCAAGACCGCTATGCATCTCGAACCCGCTACATGACAAGCATTCACAAGAGCAAGTTGATGATCAAGTTCCTCGCCCTCAATCAAACCAAGAGGCTTTTGCTCGCTTCCAAGAACGACAACGCCTTCGCCGCCAACAAGAGGAAGAAAGAGCACGCCGTCACTAAGATTTAACAAGACGCCAAGGCTCAACGCCTTCAACAACAACAACGTGAAGCGCAAGCTCTTGAGGCGCAACGTGCCCTTCAAGAATCAGTAGAGCCTTCGCCAACCGCAATCGCGAACGGCGAATCAAGAGGAAGCCCTTCAAGAAGAAATCCAAGAGAGGAACTACCAACCTCATGTGCAACGCCAAGTTCCTCAAGCCCTCCACAAGCTCGCCAAGCTCCACCCCAACCTCAAGTTCAACAAGGGCAAGTTGATCATGGTCTTCCTCCGCGCCAAGACCAACATGAAGACGAGTACATTCCACGCCAAGGACGCCATCATCAACATCGCCAACAACACAATGAAGAGCAACGCCACGGCAAGCTAAAATTCACCATGCCCAAGTTCAATGGAAGCAATGACCCCAAGACTACCTCTCATGGGCATTGAAGGTTGACAAAATCTTCCGCTTGCATAACTACGATGAAGCGAAGAAAATCGCTATGGCATCACTTGAGTTCCAAGACTATGTGCTCATATGGTGGGAACAAATCATTGAGAGACGACAAGCAAGAGGTGAACCCCAATCACCACTTGGGCTCAAATGAAGGATGTCATGCAGCACGCTTTGTGCCAACCTACTACAACCGCGACCTCTTCAAGAAACTCCAACTACTCAAGCAAGGAACAAAGAGCGTTGAAGAATACTACAAGGAGATGGAGATAGCCATGATTCGAGCCAATGTCAAGGAAGATGATGAGCAAACTATGGCACGCTTCTTGAATGGACTCAATCATCCCATCAAGAAGATCGCCGACTTCCAACCATACTCAACCCTCATTGAGCTCAGACATCAAGCTACAAAGGCGGAACGCCAAGTACAAGATGACTTCAAGTACCCCAAGTACTCATCCAAGACCCACGGCTTCTCCAACAACCAAGCTTCAACGACTCCTCCAACATCTACACCAACCAAGCTTCCTTCAAGAAACGACGACAAGTCAAGTTACAAGAAGACATCGACAAGTTCAAGTCGCCCTCCTCCTACTACAAGCAACCCAAGCCGCGGCTTCATCCCTCTACTCCGACCGATGAGACCATCAAGACAAGCTCCTTCAAGTGTTTCACTTTATGCGGCCGAGGCCACAAGTCATACGAATGCACCAACAAGCGCACCATGATCCTCAACGACGATGGCACATATGACTCTATGAGTGAAGAGGAAATGGAAGCCTTCAAAGCAAGTGGCCATGCACCGCAAGTGAATGAAGATGAAGATGATCAAGTCTTTGTGATGAGGATTCGAGCCCCGCCTCGTTGTTCCAAGGTCTTGACTCTTCAACATCAACAAGAAGAAGACCAACGATGCCACATCTTCCACACAAAAGCCGCATCAATGGACGGTCCATCAAGGTCATCATCGATGGAGGTAGTTGCCACAACTTGGCAAGTGAAGAACTATGCTCCAAGCTACAATTGGTCAAGAGGAAGCACCCACACCCCTACAAGGTTCAATGGCTCGCTGACTCCGCACTATACGAGTCGAGCATACGGTCCAAGTCTCCTTCAAAATTGGTGCTTATGAAGACACTTTGAGTGTGATGTGGTCCCAATGACCGCTTTACACCTCCTTCTTGGTCGACTCATGGCAATTCGACGTGGTGTCATACACAATGGGCTAACCAATCACTATAGCTTCAAGATGAAAGGAAGGAGTATGTGCTACGACCTATGTCTCCTAGTCACGTGATAGCCGACAAGCAAGCCACACATCATAGAGAAAAGAGGAGAAAGTGATCCACCCAAAATGAGTGAGAGCCACAAGCCAAATTTGAGAGACTCTTCACCTAGAGAGAAAACCTCATTCTATTTGCCACCAAAAGTGAGATGAGAGAAGTGTGTGAGCACCCATCGAGTGTGATGCACTTTGTCCTTGTGTGCAAGGATGGAGAACCAAAACTAACACCATTCACGAGCTACCTTTGGTGTTTCAATCTCTTTGCAGGAATTTCAAGATGTTTTCCCCGATGAGCTACCTGGGTCTACCTCCTCTTCGAGGCATTGAGCATCGAATCGACCTCATCCCCGAGCGCCGCTACCAAACAAAGCTCCATACCGAGTCAATCCGAAGAAACCAAGGAGATTCAACGGCAAGTACAACAACTCATCGACAACGGTCATGTACGTGAAAGCCTAAGCCCTTGTGCCGCTCCGTTATCCTTGTGCCTAAGCCCGATGGAAGTTTCCGCTTGTGTTCCATTGTAGACCTATCAATGCTATTACTGCTCGATATAGGCATCCCATTCCTCACTTAGATGACATGCTTGATGAACTTAGTGGAGCCAACTTTTTCTCAAAAATTGATCTTAAAAGTGGCTATTATCAAATACGCATACAAGAGGGTGATGAATGGAAAATGCTTTCAAAACCAAATTTGGTTTATATGAGTGGTTAGTGATGCCTATGGGTCTTTCGAAGCTCCCTGTACTTTTGTGCGCCTTATGCATCATGTGCTTCATTCTTATATTGGAGTCTTTGTTGTGGTTTACTTTGATGATATTCTTGTGTTTAGCAAAACCATGAAAGAGCATATTAACCATGTTAAATCTGTGTTGCAAACTCTTCGCAAGGAAAGCCTTTATGCAAACTTGAAAAATGCACTTTTGGCGCTGACAAAGTGGTTTTCTTGGGATTTGTTGTCTCTTCAAAAGGTGTTCATGTTGATGAAACTAAAATTGAAGCAATTCAAACTTGGCCCCAACCAACCAATTTGCAACAAGTGCTAAGTTTTCTTGGTCTTATGGTTTCTATCGCCGCCAGAAAGATTTTAGCACAATTGCCGCCTTTGCATGCTTTGAGCAAGAAGAATACTCCCTTTGTTTGGGGAACTTTGCAATCAACCGCTTTTGATGAGCTCAAGTCTTTGCTTACTCATGTTCGATTCTTGCTTTGCCCAATTTTGACAAAACTTTTGAGGTTCATTGTGATGCAAGTGGTACCGAATTGGCGGAGTTTTGATGCAAGAAAACGAGCCATTGCTTATTTTAGTGAAAAACTCTCCGTGCTCAACTTAATTATCCCATATATGACAAAGAATTGTATGCTTTAGTGCAGGTGCTACATGTTTGGGAACATTACCTTAGACCGCATGAGTTTGTCATCCATACCGATCATGAAACGCTTAAGTACCTCAAAGGTCAAACTAAATTGAACAAGCGCCATGCCAAATGGAGTGAATTCATTGAATCTTTTCCTTATGTGATCAAATACATTAAGGGTAAAGAAAATGTAGTTGCCGACGCCGCTTTCACGATAAACATGCTTGTCACTCAACTTGAGTTGAATGTGATTGGTTTTGAGCATATAAAAGACTTGTATGAGCATGATCCATCTTTTGCTTCTCCTTATGCTAAGTGTTTGACGACACGCCTTGGGAACAATATTACATCAAGGATGGTTACCTTATGAGAGCTAACAAACTTTGCATTCCGAGTCTTCTTCGCTTGCTCCTTTTGCAAGAGGCTCATGGAGGCGGCCTCATGGGACACTTTGGACGCGACAAGACATTCGCCGACTCTCCAACAACTACTTTTGGCCCAAGATGTTCCATGACGCCTCACGCTTCACCAACCGATGCTACACATGTCGCAAAGCTAAGTCTAAAGCTCAATCTCATGGTCTTTACATGCCTCTTCCTATTCCATATCAACCATGGGAAGACATTAGTATGGATTTTGTACTTGGTTTGCCTAGGACTCAAAATGGCAAGGATTCCGCCTTTGTTGTTGTGGATAGATTTTCTAAATGGCACATTTCATTCCTTGCAACAAGATAGACGATGCTTCACATGTTGCAAATCTCTTTGTAGGGAAATCTTGCGACTCCATGGCGCATCAAAGACAATCGCTCCGATCGTGACGCCAAGTTCTTGAGTTACTTTTGAAGACTCTATGTGCCAAGCTCGAATCAAGCTCTTGTTCTCCTCTGCATACCATCCTCAAACCGACGGCCAAACGGAGGTGACGAACCGCGACACTATCCACTCTACTTCGTGTCTTGATCAAGAAGAACATCAAGGAGGAAGCATGTCTACCCATCGCCGAGTACGCCTACAATCGCAAGACATTCAACTACCGCAAGTCCCCTTCGAGGTCGCTCACGGTTTCAACCCGTTGTCCCCATTGGACATTCTACCACTTCTTCCAAGAGCGCACCAACATGGATGCAAATGAACGAGCAAGCTACATCAAGAAGATGCACGAAGATACAAGGCACACCATCGAGCGCCAAGTACAACACCAAGCAAACAAGCTCAACGCCAACAAGCAACCCATCATCTTCAACATTGGTGATCTAGTGTGGCTACACCTTCGCAAGGACCGCTTCCCCAAAGAACGCAAGTCCAAACTTCTCCTCGAGCCGATGGACCTTTCAAGGTACTCGCACGCTACAACGATAACGCTTACAAGATCGACATACCCGCGACAAGTACAACGTGAGCGACATCTTCAACGCCAAGGACCTCGCACCTTTCCATGGAGATGAAGCTTTTGATCCGAGGTCGGATCTCTCCCAAGGGGGAGATGATGCGAGCATCCCCGATCATCCCCATGGACCTTCCGTCAGCCACCAAGCTCCAAAGGACCCATGACGAGAGCACGAGCTCGAGCTCGAGACCGAGGTGACTTCTCTCCTTAGTGAAATATCATATGACCCTCTCGAGACATGGCTACTACCTCAATCCGAATGTTGTGCATGCTTAGGTACCAAGGAACCAACCTAGGAGAAGCTACAGCTCAAGATGGACACCAAGAGCAAGAGGAAGAACTGCAGAGTTCAGCGGAGCGGTACTATCGCCAAGCCAAGCGCCATTACTACTGGAGCCAAGCAAGATTACCGCCTCCATCCGCCTATTTCGCAAAACCCGACACACTCCAGAATCGACCGGCGCTTGAGCGGTATTATCATTAAGATAAGCGGTATTATCATTGAAAGCGGCATTATCACCACAAAGCGGCATTATCATTGAAAGCGGTACTACCGCCATGAAGCAACGGTATTATCACTCTGCTCAGGCAGTAACAGACGGGCCGAGGCCCATGTACTCTTTTCGCCTCAACTTACCCCCTTGGAGGTCCTAGACTATAAATAGACCTTCCCTCATCCTTTCTAGGGTTAGCTTTGGATTTGCTCATATTTCGTGTGAGAGCCTTGCTCATCCACTTGGCTACTTCTCCTCGAGATCGGACCTCTACGGAGAAGATCCCCCAAGCGGATTCAAGACCCTCCTAGGGTGGACCCCATCAAGACTTCCTCATGGAGAAGAACGGCTACCCTTGTATCCTACCCTTTGTTGTCCTTGAATCTTGTGCCACTCTATGTGTTTGATAATCTAGCACTTGTGTGATCGCTTTTCTTGTCGGTTGAGTGATCTCTCTCTCGCTCCCTCGTGTTTTCCCTCGTTCTTCTTCCGCTCTTCGTGTTCCTCGTAGGGATCCTCTCCAAGCGTGAAAGATCGCCCACGAGGGTTCCGCCTTACATCAAGACACCTGCTGGCCTACACAGAGCTCTTCTTCTTCCATGGCGCCAACAGGCACACAAGTGATATTATTTGTCGTCGTTGTAAGGGAAGAGGACATTTTATGAGAGAACGCCAATCTCAGCGGTGATGATTGCTACCGAGGATGGTGGGTATGAGTCCGCTTAGTGACTATGATGAAGAGACTTTGGCTCTTATTACACATGAAGAACACGGTGGAGATGATTCTGATCATGAGACGCAATACATGGCTGCCAAGATCCCGACAAGTATGAATGTTTAGTTGCTCAACGTGTTTTGAGTGTGCGGTTACACATGTCGAGCAAAATCAGAGGCATAACTTGTTCCATACAAAGGGAGTTGTGAAGGAACGCTCTATTCAAGGCCATCATAGATGGAGGAGCTGCAACAACTTGGCTAGCATGGATATGGTGGAGAAGCTCGATGCGGAGCATCCTCACTCATCCCCACGGACGCGCTTTACATCTCCCTCAACACCACCGACCCATGACGAGAGCTCCCAGCTAAGGCTATTGAAGATAAGGTGAACTCGCCCTCTCCGAACTTCCTATTTCTACCCATGAGACATGGCTACTACCTCATTCGTAAACTCTATGTGTAATCAGGTACATGGAGGTGAGCTAGGATCTACGACTGCGACGAGCCAAGACGGCGAGGACCCCAAGTATGTCAAGAGGAAGAAGAGGTGGTGAAGCCAGGACACTGATAAATTGACTTCTTCCGGACGTCCTGACGACCTCAGACATTTGACGTCCGACGCCCCGGACGTCTCGAACTTCGTCACCCGTAACCGAATCTACGGACGATCGAGTTATTTGACGTCCGGACGATAATCACCTTGAGTTAAATTATTGGACGATCGACCGCGCCCGGACGTCCGGACTTCCTCAAGCCCTCTTGACGATTCGACGCGATACTTGACGACCGACACACCTTTTTAGCAGAGAAGAATCGACCGACGCCTCGAACGCTGCCCCACGATCGATCCTTCCTGAAGCCTCCGGACGTCCGACGCCTTCCCGACGTCTCGACGCTCGATGGGCTGGAGCCCATGTATTTCTTCGTTTTGACTTCCATTCGCACTAAGACTATAAATAGGACCCCCATCTCCTAGTTAGGGTTAGCTTTGGATTGGCTCATATTTCGTGTGAGAGTTTTGCTCATCCACTTGGCTATCTTTGAGATCAGGACCTCTACGGAGAAGATCCCCAAGCGGATTCAAGACCCCCTTCTAGGGTGGACCCCATCAAGATCTCCTCTCGAGAAGAACGGCTACTCGTGTATCCTTTCCTTTGTTGTCCTCAAATCTTGTGCCACTCTATGTATTCGTAATCTAGCACTTGTGTGATTGATTTCTTGCCTGCTGAGTGCCTCTCTCTCGCTTTTCCCCTGTTTTCCCTCTTGTTCTTCCGGTTCCTCGTGGAGTCCCTCAGAGAATCTCCTTCCAACGTGAAAGATCGCACAGGGTTCCGCCTACATCACTTTCTCTCACCACAAGACCACATCCACATCCTTACTACATCCAATGGTTCAACAAAGAGCTGTAAGGTTAAGGTAACACGTATCGCTTGTGGTGTAGTTTAGTATCTACACATGCTGATTATGTTGATGTTGATGTGGTACCTATGCAAGCATGTTCCTTATTATTTGGTAGACCATGGCAATTTGATAAAAATTCTGTACACCATGGTAGAAACAATCAGTATACTCTTGTTCACAAGGATAAAAATATTATTTGCTTCCTATGACTTTGATTCCATTTTTGAAAGATGATATTAATAGAGCTAATAAAGCAAACAGAGAAAAATAAGAGTGAAAATCAGATTGTGGCAAAAGAATTTGAGCAACAAATGAAGCCTCAATAATAAACCATCTAATGTTGCTTCTGAAATTAAGTTGAAAAGTGCATGTTTACTTGCCACCAAATCTGATATTGATGAGCTAGATTCTAGCAAATCTGTTTGCTATGCTTTTGTGTGCAAAGAGGCATTATTTTCATTCGAGGACGGTTTTCCTCTTTCCCTGCGTCACACTAACATTTTGCAGGAGTTCGCCGACGCCTTCCCACAAGACGTGCCACCGGATTACCACCTATTCGAGGGATTGTGATATGGTGCATCCGAATGTGATTACCAATTCAAGTATTCGGAGGCAAGTGACACGTACATTGTTACATCCCATACCTAAAGGTGAATCTTCTCCTTACACGTGTTCACTGACCCTTCGAGGATGGTATACTACTTGACACTCCACTGGGTGCATGCATAGGTATGACCGAGCTTGACGGATTTGAGGAGGAGTGCAAGCGCCAAGGAACACCTACACCATCCGCGAGGGAAGCCCGAAGAGAAGACGGAAAAGACGAGCTGCGGAGTTCCAGCGCCGGACGACCGAAGTCTCTGACGTCCGACACTCACCTGAAGACGGACCTCCGACGCCCGGACGTCCTAACTTGCTACTCAACCACATTTACGACGATCGAAATGCCCGGACGTCCGGACGACAATCACCGATCGAAGAATTCACGGACGATCGATAGCTCCGACGTCTCGGACTTCCTCGAAGCTCCTGGACATCGCTCTCACGACCGACCGACACGCACACGGCAGAGAGAAGAATCGACGGATTTATCGAACGGGTCCGGACGACTGACCTTCCTGAAGTTTCCGGACGTCTGACGCCTTCCGGACGTCTGACGCTCGATGCGGGCTGAAGCCTATGTACCCTTCTTCGCTTTGACTTCCATTTGCACTCGCACTATAAATAGGACCCTCCCATCTCCTAGTGGGGGTTAGCTTTGATTAGCTCATATTTCGATGTGAGAGTTTTGCTCATCCACTTTTCTACTTCTCCTCGAGATCAGGACCCCACGGAGAAGATCCCCTGCCGGATTCAAGACCCCTTCTAGGGTGGACCCATCAAGACCTCCTCTCGGAGAAGAAACGGCTACCGTGTATCCTTACCTTTGTTGTCCTTGAATCTTGTGCCACTCTATGTGTTTGATAATCTAGCACTTGTGTGATCGCTTTCTTTGTCACTGAGTGATCTCTCTCGCTTCATGTTTTCCCTCTTGTTCTTCCGTTGTTCGCCGTGATTCACCGTGAGGATCCGCTTCCAACGTGAAAGATCGCCCACATAGGGTTCCGCTCACATCATCTATGGTATCATGAGCCAGGTTCATCACGCTTTTGGAGCCCCTACATCGTGTTTGCTAGCTTGATTTTGTTGTTTTAGTCCTAAATCCGAAAATCCCCACCCAAAATAGCCCCCAAATTTTTTTGTGATTTGTTAGTTTTGATGATGTTTTGTTGATTTTGATCCATGGATTTGCTTGGTTTCAGTGGATCTAGCATTTCCCAAGTTTCCCATCTTTCATCCATTAAACTCGCTGAATTTTGACTCTGAAATCA
>JAHIAM010015955.1:0-13170 GCA_021605205.1 Aegilops longissima
ACATAAGGTTCGATGGCGCTAAGTTTATAAAGGAAGTTTGTATGTGGTTGCAGATGTTGTTGAGTCCGGGATGAGATCCGGACGTCACGAGGGAGTTCGGAATGGTCGGGAGTAAAGATTTATATATGGAAAGTCTGTTGTTCGGGTCACCGGAAAAGTTCGGGGTTTATCGGTACGTCTGGGGAGCTTCGGAAGGTTCGGAGGATTCGGAGGTCGGAAGTCAGAACCACCATGTCCGATGAAGGTTGCGTGGGCCAAGTGTGGAGAACCAGCCTTAATGGGCTGTGCGCCCCACAAGGCCCAAGGCGCAAGGGGAGGAGTGGGAGGGGGCAAACCTAGGCAGATGGGCCTAAGGCCCATCTAGTGGCGCCTCCTCTCCTCCCCTCTTAGCCTAGATGGGATCTGGGGCTGGCCGCCCTGGGGTGGGGAAACCCTAAAGGGGCACCCTTCCCTATATATATATGAGGTTTGGGGCTGCCCACTTAACATGAGAACTGATCTCTCTCGTTGGCGCAGCCCTGCCTCTCTTCTTCCTCCTCTCCCTTGGTGCTTGGCGAAGCCTGTGGGATGCCACGCTCCTCCATCACCACCATGCCGTTGTGTTGCTGCTGGATGGAGTCTTCCTCAACCTCTCCTCTCTCCTTGCTGGATCAAGGCATGGGAGGCGTCACCGGAGCTGTGCGTGTGTTGAGCAGCGGAGGTGCCGTCCGTTCGACACTAGGATCTCGGTGATTTGGATCACGGCAATCGACTCCTTCAACCCCGTTCTCTTGAGCGCTTCCATGCTAGCGATCTACAAGGGTATGTAGATGCACTCTCCTTCCCTCGTTGCTAGTTTCTCCATAGATAGATCTTGGTGACACGTAGGAAAATTTTGAATTTCTCGTTCCCCAGCAGTGGCATCATGAGCTAGGTCTATTGCGTAGATTCTTTGCAGAGTAGAACACAAAGTAGTTGTGGGCGTTGATGTTGTTCAATATGCTTACCGTTACTAGTCCAATCTTGTTTGGCGGTATTGTGGGATGAAGCGGCCGGACCGACCTTACGTACTCTTCGTGAGGCAGGTTCCATAAGTGACATGCACTTGATGCATAAGGTGGCTAGCGGGTGCGATCTCTCCACTTTAGTCGAGCGGATTCGATGAAAGGGTCCTTATGAAGGGTAAATAGCAATTGGCATATCACGTTGTGGTTTTGCGTAGGTAGGAAGCGTTCTTGCTAGAAACCCAAAGCAGCCACGTAAAACATGCAAACAACAATTAGAGGGCGTCTAACTTGTTTTTTGGGGTATGTTATGTGATGTGATATGGCCAAAAGAATGTGATGAATATATGTGATGTATGAGATTGATCATGTTCTTGTAATAGGATTCACGACTTGCATGTCGATGAGTATGACAACGGCGAGAATATAGGAGTTGTCTTTATTTGTTATGACCTGCGTGTCATTAAACAGCGCCATGTAATTACTTTACTTTATTGCTAACGGTAGCCATAGTAGTAGAAGTAATAGTTGGCGAGACAACTTCATGAAGACACGATGATGGAGATCATGATGATGGAGATCATGGTGTCATGCGGTGACAATTATGATCATGGAGCCGAAGATGGAGATCAATGGAGCTATATGATATTGGCCATATCATGTCACTACTATATAATTGCATGTGATGTTTATTATGTTTATGCATCTTGTTTACTTAGAGCAGCGGTAGTAAATAAGATGATCCCCTACAAAATTTCAAGAAAGTGTTCTCCCGACTTTGCACCGTTGCTACGGTTAAGTGGCTTCTAAGCACCACGTGATGATCGGGTGTGATGGATTCTTACGTTCACATACAGCGGGTGTAAGACAGATTTACGGCAAATACACTTAGGGTTAACAGCGAGCCTAGCATGTGAAGACATGGCCTCGGAACACGGAGACCGAAAGGTCGAGCATGAGTCGTATAGTAGATCACGATCAACATGAAGATGTTCACCGATGATGACTAGTCCGTCTCACGTGATTGATCGGACCACGGCCTAGTTGACTTCGGATCATGTAATCACTTAGATGACGGAGGATGTCTATCTGAGTGGGAGTTCATAAGATGAACTTAATTATCTTGAACATAGTCAAAGACCTTTTGCAAATTATGTAATAAGCTCGCTTCTTAAGTTCCATTATTTAGATATGTTCCTAGAGAAAATATAGTTGAAAGTTGAAAGTAGCGATTATGCGGACGATGAAAGCTTATGTCCTTAATGCACTTGCTGATGTGCTTTGAACCCCAAGCGTCGTTTGTGGATGTTGCGAACATCGGACATATGCGTTTTGATAACTACGTGATAGTTCGGTTAAATGGTTTAGAGTTGAGGCACCAAAGATGTTTTGAAGCGTCGCGGAACATATAAGATGTTTGAGGGCTGAAATTGGGATTTCGAGGCTGCGTGCCCGTCAAGAGGTATGAGACCTCAACGAGTTTTCTTAGCACTGCAAACTAAGGAGAAAAGCTCAATCGTTGAGTTTGTGCTCAGATGTCTGAATACAACAATCACTTCGTCAGTGTGAGTTAATCTTCGGATGAGATAGTGATGTTTCTCCATAGTCATTGCCACCAAGCTGCTAGAGCTTTGTGATGAACTATAACATATCGAGGGATAGATATGATGATCCTTGAGGTATTCACGATGTTTGACACATGAAAGTAGAAATCAAGAAGGAGCATCAATTGTTGATGGTTGGTGAAACCACTAGTTTCAAGAAGGGCAAGGCGAGAAGGGATACTTCATGAAGCGGCAAATCGATTTTGCTCGATGAAGAAACCCAAGGTTGAACCCAAACCGAGACTAAGTGTTTACGTAATAGAAGAACAGCCCACTGGAGTAGAATTACCCTAGATACTTGGTAGATAAGAAGGCGGGCAAGGTCGATAGAAGTATATTTGATATACATTATGTTAATGTGTACTTTACTAGTACTCCTAGTAGCACCCGAAATTAGATACGGTTCGGTTGCTAAATGTTGGTAACTTTCGAAATAAAAGCTACGGAATAAAGGAGACTAGCTAAAGGTGAGCTGACGATATGTGTTGGAATTGTTTCCAAGGTTGATATGATCAAACATCATACGCTCCCTCTACCATCAAGATTAGTATTAAACAGAATAATTATCATTTGGTGTTTGCGTTGAGCATAGACATGATTGGATTATGTCTATGTCATGTCTATTTATTCATTTAAGGAGAATAATGGTTACTCTATTTATTTGAATAATACCTTGATGGTCTTGCACCTAAAAATGGTTTATTGAATCTCGATCGTAGTGATACATTTTCATGCCAAATGTATAAGATAGTAATGATAGTACCACTTACTTGTGGCCTTGCTATATGAAGCCATGTTGGTGTAAAAGCATGAAGAAGCTCCATATTGATGGATCTTTGGACTCACTCATTTTGAAAAGTTTGAGACATGCGAACCATGTCTATTGGTGTATATGCATGAAGAAACTCCATGCAGATGGATCGTTTGGACTCACTTGATTTTGAATCACTTGAGATATGCAAAACATACCACATGGGCAAGATAGTGAAAAGCCTCGGTTTGATAAGATGGAACAAGGTAGCAACCTGTTGGAAGTAACACATTTTGATGTGTGCAGTCAATGAGTCTTTGAGCATCACGATGAATATCGTTATGTTACGACTTCACGGATGATTCGAGTAGATGTTGAGTATATTTACTTGATGAAACACAAGTCTGAATTGTTGAATGGTTCAAGTAATTTCAGAGTGAAGTTTAAGATCATCGTGACAAGAGGATAGAATGTCTATGATATGATCATAGAGATGAATATCTGAGTTCTGAGTTTTGGCACACAATTAAGACATTGTGAAATTGTTTCACAATAAATTGGAACACCATAGTGTGATGGTGTGTCCGAACATCATAGTTGCAACCTATTGGATATGGTGCGTACCATGATGTCTCTTATCGAATTACCACTATCGTTCATGGGTTAGGCATTAGAGACAACCGCACTCACTTTAATAGGGCACCACGTAATTCCGTTGAGATGACACCGTATGAACTATGGTTTAGAAACCTAAGTTGTCATTTCTTAAAGGTTTGGGGCTCTGGCGCTTATGTGGAAAAGTTTCAGGTTGATAAGCTCGAACCAGCGGACAAAATGCATCTTCATAGGACACCCAAAACAGTTGGGTATACCTCCTAATTCAGATCCGGAAGCAATAGGGATTGTTTCTTGAATCGGGTCCTTTCTCGAGAAAAGTTAGTCTCGAAAAGTTGAGTGGGAGGATGGTGGAGACTTGATGAGGTTATTGAACCGTCACTTCAACAAGTGTGTAGCAGAACACGAGGAAGTTGTTCGTGGCACCTACACCAATTGAAGTGAAGCTTATGATAGTGATCATGAAGTTTGGGATCAAGTCACTACTGTACCTCGTGGGGTGACAAGGATCGTTACTACTTAGGTGGTGCGGCAATCTGTCTTGAAGGTCATGTTGCTAGACAACAATGAACCTCTGAGCTATGGAGAAGCGATGGTGGGCCCAAATTCCGACAAATGGTTAGAAACCATGAAATCCGAGATAGGATCCATGTATCATAACAAAGCATGGACTTTGGTGGACTTGCCGATGATCGGCAAGCCATTGAGATGAATGGATCTTTAAGAAGAAGAGCGGGCGTGGGCGGTAATATCACCGTCTATGAAGCTCGACTTGTGGCGAAGAGTTTTCACAAGTTCAAGGAGTTGACTACGATGAGATTCTCTCATTACGTAGCGATGCTTAAGTCGTCGGAATCATGTTAGCATATGCTGCATTTATGAAATCTGGCGGATGGATGTCAAGGCGAGTTTCCTTACCGTTTCCGTAAGGAAAGGTTGTATGTGATACAATCGAAAAAGTTTTGTCGATCCTAAGGATGCTAAAAGGTATGCTAGCTCCGTGATCCTTCTAAGAATGGAGTAAGCATCTCGGAGTTGGAATGTGCACTTTGATGAGATGATCAAAGATTTTGGGTTTATACAAAGTTTATGAGAAACTTGTATTTCCAAAGAAGTGAGTGGGAGCACTATAGAATTTTGATGAGTATATGTTGTTGACATATTGTTGATCGAAATGATATAGAATTTCGGAAAGCATATAGGGTTATTTGAAAGATGTTTTTCAAGTGAAAACCTGTATTAAGCTACTTGAACATTGAGCATCAAGATCTATAGTGATAGATCAAAAATGTAATGGTACTTTCAAATGAGCATATACCTTGACATGATCTTGAAAGTGTTCAAGATGGATCGATCAAAGAAGGAGTTCTTGCACGAGATGTAAGGTATGAAGTTAAGAGTTAAAGCTCGACCACGGCGAGAAAAGAGAAAGGAAGAAGGTGCGTCCCTATGCTTGGACGTAGGCTCTATAGTATGCTATCTTGTGTACCGCTTATGGAAGTGTGCCTTGCCATGAAGTCGATCAAGGGTACAAGAATGATCCGGAATGGATCATTGGACGATGATCAAAATTGTCCTTGGAGTAAATAAGGACATGTTTCTCGATTATGGAGGTGATAATGAGTTCGGAGTAAAGGGTTACGTCGATGCAAGCTTTAACACCTATCCAGGTGACTCGAGAAGCAAACCGGATCGTATAGTGGAGCAACCATTTGGAATAGCTCAAGTGGGCGTGAAAGCAGCATTACAATATGACATAGAAATTGCAAAGTACACACGGATCTGAGTTCGGACCGTTGACTAAAACCTCTCTCACAAGCAAAACATGATCAAACCCCGAACTCATTGAGACTTAATCACATGGTGATGTGAACTAGTTTAAGACACTAGTAAACTCTTTGGATGTTGGTCACATGGCGATGTGACCTATGATGTTAATCACATGGCGATGTGAACTAGATTATTGACTCTAGTGCAAGTGGGAAGCTGTTGGAAATATGCCTAGAGGCAATAATAAATTAGTTATTATTATTATATTTCCTTGTTCATGATAATCGTTTATTATACATGCTATAATTGTATTGATAGGAAACTTGACAATACATGTGTGGATACATAGACAACACCATGTCCCTAGTAAGCCTCTAGTTGACTAGCTCGTTGATCAATAGATGGTTACGGTTTCGACCATGGACATTGGATGTCATTGATGGCGGGATCACATCATTAGGAGAATGATGTGATGGACAAGACAATCCTAAGCCTAGCACAAAGATCGTGTAGTTAGTATGCTAAAGCTTTTCAAATGTCAAGTATCTTTTCCTTAGACCATGAGATCGTGCAATTCCGGATACCGAAGGAGTGCTTTGGGTGTATCAAGCGTCACAACCAAACTGGGTGACTATAAAGGTGCACTACGGTATCTCGAAAGTGACCATTGGGTTGACGCGGATCGAGGCGGGATTTGTCACTCCGTGTAAGCGGAGAGGTATCTCTGGGCCCACTTTCGGTAGGACATCATCATAATGTGCACAATGTGACCAAGGGGTTGATCACGGGATGATGTGTTACGGGCGAGTAAAGAGACTTGCGTGCTGAGATTGAACAAGGTATCGGGATATCGAAGCGATCGAATCTCGGGCAAAATACAATACCGCTAGACAAAGGGAATTGTATCACGGGATCGATTGAGTCCTTGACATCGTGGTTCATCCGATGAGATCATCATGGAACATGTAGGAGCCAACATGGGTATCCAGATCCGCTGTTGGTTATGACGGAGAAACGTCTCGGTCATATCTACATGTCTCCCGAACCGTGGGGTCTACACATAAGGTTCGATGGCGCTAGGGTTATAAAGGAAGTTTGTATGTGGTTGCGAATGTTGTTGGAGTCCCGGATGAGATCCCGGACGTCACGAGGAGTTAGGAATGAATGGGAGGTAAAGATTTATATATGGAAAGTCTGTTGTTAGGGTCAGGAAAAAGTTGGAGTTTATCGGTATTGTCAGGAAGCTTCAGAGAGGAGGTTCGGAGGATTCGGAGGAGTCGGAGGTGGGAAGAGTGTTCCACCATGTCAATACAGTAGCGTGGGCCAAGTGTGGGCGAACCAGCCCCAATGGGCTAGGGCACCGCCTGAGGCCCAAGCGCATGTGGGAGGGGCAAACCCCGAATGGGGAGGCCTCCCACTTGACTTGGGCCTCCTCCCTCCTTAGCCCCCCTAGATGGGATCTGGGGCTGGCCCTGCTGAGGTGGGGAAACCCTAAAGGCGCAGCCCCTTCCCCTATATAGTTGAGGTCTGGGGCTGCAGGACACGCGATTTGATCTTCTCCTCTCGTTGGTGCAGCCTGCATCTCTTCTTCCTCCTCTCCCTTGGTGCTTGGCGAAGCCTGCGGGATGCCACGCTCCTCCATCACCACCATGCCGTTGTGTTGCTAACTGGATGGAGTCTTCCTCAACCTCTCCTCTCTCCTTGCTGGATCAAGGCATGGGAGGCGTCCTGCGAGCTGTATCGTGTGTTGAGCAGCGGAGTGCGTCCGTTCGGCACTAGGATCATCGGTGATTTGAATCACAGCAAAGTCGACTCCATCAACCCCGTTCTCATGAGCAGCTTCCCTTAGCGATCTACAAGGGTATGTAGATGCACTCTCCTTCCCTCGTTGCTGGTTTCTCCATAGATAGATCTTGGTGACACGTAGGAAAAAATTCTTCGTTCCCCCAACTTAAGCACTTGATCGTTTAGTATGTTGTATCTTTCTTCATGACTTATACAGTTCCTGCAACTATGAGATTATCAACTCCTCGATTGCTACCAAGCGGAAGCTTGGGTGATTATAAAGGTACTCTGGGTGTCTCCAAAAGTATATGTTGAGTTGGCTCTCGGTGGAGAATCTCTAGGCCTTCTCGTAATCATCATCTAAGCCTTGCAAGCATTCCAACTAATGAGTTAGTTACGAAATGATGTATTACGGAGCGAGTAAAGAGACTTGCGATAGCAGATTGAACTAGGTATTGGATACCGGCGATCAAATCTCGGGCGAAATAACATACTGATGACAAAGGAACAAGCATTATGTTGTTATGCGGTTTGACCGATAAAGATCTTCATAGAATATGTAGGAACCAATATGGGCATCAGGTTCCGCTATTGGTTATTGGCGAGAATAGTTCTAGGTCATGTCTACATAGTTCTCGAACCCGTAAAGTCCTTACTTACAACAACGTTACGATGACGGTTTATTATGAGTTTATAAGTTTTGATGTGCGAAGTTTGTTGAGTCCGGATGTGATCACGGACATGAAGGAGTCTCGAAATGGTCGAGACATAAAGATTGATATATTGGAAGCCTATGTTTGGATATGGAATGGTTCGGATGAAATCGAGATTTTCTAGGAACACAGGAAGTTCTGGAACCCTCGGGGGATAATGGGCCTTGATGGGCCATGAGGGAGAAAGAGGAGGGCGGCCGGGGCAGGCCGCGCCCCTCCCCTAGTCCGAATAGGACAAGGAGAGGAGGCGGCGCCCCCTTCCTCTTCCCCTTCCCAAGACCTAATCAACAAGGCAAGGAGAGTCCTACTCCGGTGGGAGTAGGACTCCTCGAGCGCAGCCTTAGGGGCGGCCGCACCTTCCCCTGCTCCTTTATATCTGAGGCGGGGCACCCCATGACACACAAGTTGATCTCACGGATCGTTCCTTGGCCGTGTCGGTGCCCCCTCCACCATATTCCACCTCGGTCATGTAAATCGCGGGCTTAAGCGAAAACCTGCGCGCGATGAAGTCATGTATTCGCGGAACTTAGTGAAGCCATCGCATCATCATCGTCACCACGCCGTCGTCTTGTGGAACTCATCCCGGCACTTTGCTGGATCGGGCCGGGATGCGTCATCCGAGCTGAGCGTGTGCTGAACTTCGGAGGTGCCGTGCGTTCGGTACTTGGATCGGTCGGATCGTGAAGGCGTCGACTACATCAACAGCGTTGTCATAGCGCTTCGCTTCTGGTCTCACGAGTGCGTGGACATACACTCTCCCCTCTCGTTGCTATGCCATCACCATGATCTTGCGTGTGCGTGGAAATTTTTGAAATTACTCGTTTCCCAGCGATGGCATCGAGCCTGGTTTTATCGTTGATGTCATATGCACGAGTAGAACACAAGTGAGTTGTGGGCGATATAAGTCATCTTGCTTACCAACATGTCATACTTTGGTTCGGCGGTATTGTGAGATGAAGCGGCCCGGACCGACATTGCAGCGTCGCTTCTGTGAGACTGGTTTCACCGCTGCGAGCACTTGTTGCTTAAAGGTGGTGGCGGGTGTCTGTCTCTCTTTAGTTGAACGAGTGTGGCTCGCCCGGTCCTTGCGAAGGTTAAAACAGCACCAACTTGACAAACTATCGTTGTGGTTTTGATCGTGGTAAAGCGGTTCTTGCTCACCCGTAGCAGCCGCGTAAAACTTGCAACAACAAAGTAGAGGATGTCTAACTTGTTTTGCAGGGCATGTTGTGATGTGATATGGTCAAGGCGTGATGCTATATTTTATTGTATGAGATGATCATGTTTTGTAACGAAGTTATCGACAATGGCGAGAGCCATATGGTTGTCGCTTTATTGTATGAAATGCAAGCGCCATGTAATTGCTTTACTTTATCACTAAGCGGTAGCGATAGTCGTAGAAGCAATAGTTGGCGAGGCGACAACGATGCTACGATGGAGATCAAGGTGTCGCCGGTGGCGATGGTGATCACGGCGGTGCTTGGAGATGGAGATCACAAGCACAAGATGATGATGGCCATATCATATCACTTATATTGATTGCATGTGATGTTTATCCTTTATGCATCTTATCTTGCTTTGATTGGCGGTAGCATTATAAGATGATCTCTCACTAAAATTATCAAAAGTGTTCTCCTGAGTATGCACCGTTGCTAAAGTTCTTCGTCTTTGAGACACCGCGTGATGATCGGGTGTGATAAGCTCTACGTTCAAATACAGCGGGTGCAAAGCAGTTTACCGCGGAATACTCGAGTTAAACTTGGCGAGCCTAGCATATACAGATATGGCCTCGGAACACGGAGACCGAAAGGTCGAGCGTGAATCATATAGTAGATATGATCAACATAGTGATGTTCACCATTGAAACTACTCCATCTCACGTGATGATGGGACATGGTTTAGTTGATTTGGATCACGTAATCACTTAGATGACTAGAGATGTCTATCTAAGTGGGAGTTCTTAAGTAATATGATTAATTGAACTTAAATTTATCATGAACTTAGTACTGATAGTATTTTGCTTGTCTATGTTTCTTGTAGATAGATGGCTCGTCTTTGTTGTTCCGTTGAATTTTAATGCGTTCCTTGAAAGCAAAGTTGAAAGATGATGGTAGCAATTACGGACTGGGTTCGTAACATTGGGATTATCCTCATTCTTTGCAGAATAATTCGTCTGGAAGCACCGCTGGTGCGAGCCTCTTCTTGATACTGGCAGCAGCGTTAGAGCGTCTGGCGGAGCAAAAGCTAGTGACTACTCGATAGTTGATGTGCCATGCTACGGCTTAGAACCGGGCCTTCAGCGATGTTTTGAGCGTCATGGAGCATATGAGATGTTCAAGAGTTGAAGTTAATATTTCAAGCAAATGCGGATTGAGAGATATGAAGTCTCCAATAAGTTCTATAGCTGCAAGATGGAGGAGAATAGTTACGTCGGTGAGCACATACTCAAAATGTGCAGGGTATAATAATCACTTGATTCAAGCTGGGAGTTAATCTTCACGATGATAGTGTCATTGACAAATTCTTCAATCACTGCCACCAAGCTACAAGAGCTTCGTGATGAACTATAATATGCAAGGGATGGACAAGTCAATTCTGAGCTCTTCGCAATGCTAAAAGCAGCGGTAGGTAGAAATCAGAAAGGAGCATCAAGTGTTGATGGTTAACAAGACCACTAGTTTCAAGAAAAAGGCAAAGGAAGAAGAGGAACTTCAAGAAGAAGGCAAACAAGTTGCTGCTCAAGAGAAGAAACAGCAAATCGGACCTAAGCACTGGCCAAGTGCTTTCTTGCCAAGCGGTGGACCTTTGGCGGAACTGCCCCAAGTATTTGGCGGATAAGAAGGATGGCAAGGTGAACAAAGGTATATGTGATATACATGTTATTGATGTGTACCTTACTAATACTTATAGTAGTACTTGGGTATTTGATCTGGTTACATTGCTAATATTTGCAACTCGAAGCAGGAGCTACTGGATAAGCGAAGATTGGCTAAGGGCGAGGTGACGATGCTGCGTGGGAAATGGTTCCAAAGTCGATGTGATGTGATTGACGCTACCTCTACATCTACCATCGAGATTAGTTTTAGACCTAAATAATTGTTATTTGGTGCCGGCGTTGAGCATGAACATTATATCTGGATCTTGTTTGATGCGAGGCGGTTATTCATTAAATCGAGAGAATAATGGTTGTCTTCCATCATAACCCTCTCTCTTCGTGCTTGGTCATTATAGTGGGGCATGAAACCGGACTCAAACAGGTGGGCGTGAATGGTTCTTGGCGTGGAGTAATTGCGACCATTCTTACAGACCAGCACATGGACAAGGCATAAAACCATCCGCCCGCTTGTTTGCCTCGCACTTAAGAAGAAAAGTATACCGCCCTCAGCGAGCTGAGGAGAGCATCGGTCATCGTACATCCATTGCCGACTCATCTTCATTACACAACACCGAATAGACCAAATTAATACAAGTTCATACATAAAGTTCATACAACACTTAAATGCAACAAACAAATAACTCTCTAGCTAAAGCATTTAAATGCAACAACAAATGCGATCAAGATACGCCTTCTAAGGTAACAATTGATCCAACAGCATAATGATCTTGTTGGGAGCGTAATAATTTCAAAATTTTCTCTGATCACATAAAGACCATGGTGATGCATAACAGCGAGATGAGAGTGTTGTCCATCGTACCCTCGTAGACCCGGCGGAAGCGTTGGCGCAGCGTAGAGGAAGTAGTCATTACTTCTTCCGATCCCAGCGATCCAAATGCGAGCGTCACGGCACCTCCGAGGTTACTGCACGTTCAGCTCGATGGCGTCCTCGAACTCCGATCAGCCAGTGTTGAGGAGAGTTTAAATCGACCTGCGGCGTGGTAGCGATGATGATGTTCCACCGGTGAGCTTCCCTAAGCTCCGCAGAGGTATATTCGAGGTGTAGTTTGGTGGAAGGGGCACCGCGCACGGCTAAGAGCGATCTCAATGATCAACTTGTGTGTCATGGGGTGCCCTCTGCCCTGTATATAAAGGAGGGAAGGGGAGGGGCTGGCGGCCACCAGGGGCTGCGCTGAGGGTCCTACTCACGGGAGGTGGGATTCCTCCCCAATCCTAGTCCAACTAGGATTGGCCAGAGTGGGAAGGGAGAGAGAGCCACCTTCTCCTAGTCCTAATAGGACTAGGGAAGGGGGAAGGTGTGACCAGCACTTGGGCCCCTTTCCTCCTTTCCACTAAGGCCCATCAAGGCCCATTGACCCCGGGAGGTTCAGTAACCCGGTACTCCGTAAAATTCCCAATTTCACCGGGTGATTAGGAGTCAAACATAGGCTTCAATATATCAATCTTTATGTCTCGACCATTTGAGACTCCTCGTCATGTCAGTGATCTCATCCGGGACTCCGAACAACCTTGGTACATCAATATCATATAAACTCATAATAAGCATCGCCGAAGCGTTAAGCGTGCGGACCCTACGGGTTAAAGACTATGTAGACATGACCGAGACACCTCTGCGGTCAATAACCAATAGAGGACCTGGATGCCCATATTGGTTCCTACATATTCTCTGAAGATCTTTATCGGTCGGACCATATAACAACATCGTTATTCCTTTGTCATCGGTATGTTACTTGCGAGATTCGATCGTCGGTATCAATACCTAGTTCAATCTCGATTCTTGGCAAGTCTCTTTTCTCGTTCAAAATACATCATCTCACAACTAACACATTTAGTTGCAATGCTTGCAAAACTTATGTGATGTGCATTACGGAAGGGCGGAGATACCTCTCAGAACAATCAGATGACAAATCCTAATCTCGAAATATATAACCCAACATGTACCTTGGAGACACACCTAATGTACCTTTATAATCACCCGATTACGTTGTGGCGTTTGGTAGCACCAAAAGTGTTCCTCGGGCAAGCAGGAGTTGCATAATCTCATAGTCATAGG
>JAHIAM010015958.1:0-11272 GCA_021605205.1 Aegilops longissima
CTCGGCCCAGACGGAAAAAGAAGTGCGTGCGACTCGAGGCGTCGCCCATAGCGGTATGATGTGCCATCGTGTTTTAAGGAGAGGTTCGGGAGGCACTGCGCGCTCGTGGTTTTCGGAAAAAAGCTCGCGGACTGAGTCGGAGAAGTTACCAATCGGACCTCCGCCAACCAGGCTCAAAAGCGAGTCGGAAGGGGTACAAACATGAGGCGTCGTCGGATGCTCCTCAGCGGAGGATGCCGATAGACTATCCGCCACCAAGTCGGAGGTGGAGGCGCCATGAATCATAAGCGCCGCGGACTATTCTCGTGGCGCATGTTTCTCCCAAGAGCGTTGGGCGCCTTTAGTTCGGGAAGCGCACCTCCGTGCCGCTCAAGATGGCCTAGCGAGCCACGGAGCGGTATGTGAAAGACATCTGGGTAAGGAATTTTGACATTTATATATGCGTGGCCCCGAGACTTAAAATAGTTAGGATAACTGATTTAAGGATCATTTGGAATTGAGTTCTTACGAAAAGAATACCCGTTTGTCGGGGCTTGAAGGTGCAAGGCCCAACTTGAGGCCGCCTGGCAGCATGACAGGGAAGCCATGAAGACTCCCTCGGTAATATATGCCCTTCAAAGTAAAAGTAGTTTTGCAAAGTGCGGCGTGTGCATAAATCGACATTAACATTGCGAGATAAGCGCCGGGATGGATCCGAATAAGCAACAGCTCTGCGCCAGCTAAAGGCGGCGAGGCGTGCTTACGAGTGCTGGCGGGAAAAATAACCTCAAGATGCCAACACCCAAGCTGGGTGAGGAACTAAAGGATGTTCGTGCCCGGTTATGCGACTCCGTAAAGGAGAATCGGCGCAACGTCCGGGCATTTTCAATAAGTGCTTAAGCGAACTTTGAAAGAGTTGGCAAGGAAGCAACTAACATAAACATGTATGTAGGTTTGCTCACAGGTCGTCCGAGGAGGAGATGCCCAGTTCTTGGTGATCTTCTTCCCGAACTCGCAGCTCGCGAGCGAGTTCGGCGGTGATGAAAAGCGTCGCCAGGCCTTGTGGCCATCTATCTCCCGCCGAAGGCATTGGCGAGCTGACATAGTGGCTTAAAGAACGCAGGGTACCGACTATGGAAGATATCGACCTGCCGTCAAGGTGCCGGGAGGCACTGGGCCATGGTAAAGGCAGCGGTACGAAGGCTGACCCAAACCACATGGCGAGGTCGGACTGTGGGGCCTGATGGGAAGGAGATCCTGTAAGCTAGTGTCGGCCAAGTAGAATTGGCCGCCAAGTATTCAACAAGATTGTAAATTAGATAGCCTATTAGATGACATTGAGGAGGAATACAATTAGTCGAGTTGACTATGTAATTGAATATGACATGAAAAATGTCTTCTAGCGGATTGTAGATCGTTTGTCATAGCGGACCTTTTAAGCCGACCTCGGGACCCAATAGTCCGGTGTGTCCGAATACCCTCGCGGTTATGTAAGAACACAGGCATGCATGGAGACAAAGGCGTGGGGTCATTATTGTTGATGCGGACAAGTGCCCAACTAGTTATGTTATATTACATGGATAGTAAGAAACATCTTCGGGAGAATAGTTCCGTTAAGGGTTCCTTTCCTTGGGAGGCATGCCCTAAAGTGCATGTCAAACTGCTAAAAGCAGAAAATCATCAGGGGCAGATGGATAAATAGTTAAAATCATCTTTCAGTTCACCGAGCCGAATATTCCCTTAAACGCTAGCTTTCGGCTTCACCCGGTCTGAGGTACACATCCGGCTGAACCGGCGTAACAATGTCAGAGGTGCTCCCTTTACCACCTAGCGAACAATCGGGAGCGTGGGGTAAGCACAGGAGCTAACAACCCAGCTTGGCCAAAACTTAAGTCATATCGATGCATATAATGGTGAGTAAAAGGTACATGCGGAAGTTTGACACATGTGTTGGGCATGAAGCCCGTATAAATAAGCTTACATTAAAAAGCCCCAGGTATAATGGAGCGGACAGCGCGTCAAGTATCATCTGAACAAAGCGCAAGCGAGCCTCTAAAGGCTTCAAGAAGAAGGAGGAAGAAGGAGAGAAATAAAAGACAGCAAAAATAGAAAATGTGGGCGGAGGAAGGAGGCGAACTTCGAGTCCGGCTTAAGCGTAGAATCTTCGTGGCGGGCTGCGTTCCATGGGTTCGGCTCGAGTCGGTTATTCGATGCGTTTGAGCGGTATGCTCCACGGTCGGGACCTGGTCGATGATGAAGGACCTTCCCATTTGGGCTTGAGTTTGTCCTTTTCTTGTCCGGCGGGCATAGAACTAGTTAGCCAGCGTTGTAAGCTTTGGCGGTACTTCCTGCTTTGATATCTTGAGCCTGCTTTTGATAAAATCACGGAGCGAGCTTTTTCCGTCGCGCTCCTCCTCCAATGCGTCCAAACTGTCCTGCCGATCGAGCTCGGCTTCTCTTTCTTCATACATGCGCCTGGTGAGTCATGCATTATGTCGAGGCAAGACCGCCTCTGCGCCATACACCATAAAAATGGTGTGAATCCGGTAATCGATTCGCGTGGTCCGCAGCCCCAGTCTGGTCGAGCTCCTCAACCCGGTCGTGTTAGATTCCTTGAGGACCGCACTATGCGGGTTTAATGCCGCTCATGATTAGACCGTTTGCTCGCTCGACTTGACCGTTGGTTCGAGGTGATAGGCGAGGCGTGTCGAGCTTGATGCCCATGTTTTGCACCATAATTTGACCTCATCGGCCGTGAAGTTGGTGCCGTGATCGATGATGATACTCGGGGGCGCCGTAATGGTGCACTACCCTGATATGAAGTCTATCACCGGCCCAGATTCGGCCGTTTTAACGACTTGGCCTCTATCCATTTGGTGAATTTATCCACCATGACCAATAGGTATTTTTGCTTGTGGGTTCCTCCTTAAGGGGTCCAACCATGTCAAGCCCCGGACATGAATGGCGGTGATGGGTATAGTTTTGAGGCGGTGGGTGGCATGTGGCTTTAGTTAGCAAAAAGCTGGCAACCGGCGCGTCGTTAGACTAAATCCTGCGCATTTGCCGGGCGTCGGCCAATAAAATCCTGTCGGAAGGCCTTGCCTACAAGGGCCGGGCTGTGGCATAGTGCCCACCAGTCCGGCATGAATTTCAGCGGGAGGTTCGCCCTTCCTCTTGAGATACACCTTTGAAGGACTCTGTTGTGCTTTTCTTATAGAGCTCTCCCTCATGGATTTTATAGGCTTTGGATGCCGTACTATGCAGCGAGCCTCATTTTGGTCTTGGGGAGTTCCTGCCTAGTTAGGTAGGCTAGGAATGGTTACGTCCATGGGCGATAACCGCCATTATTTATGTGGCGGAGGTGTTATCTCGTTAGCGAGCCTCCGATTGTGTCGAGTGTTTGGTGTCGAGCGGTGCGGTTGGGTCGAATTGTTATTTCGGACTCCCTTCCCATAATGCGGATGGCTTGAACAGCCATTCGGGGAAGATGTTAGGCGGGGCGGCATCGCGTTTTGCACGATGGGTGCCAATCGTCCGCCGCTGTTTGTTGTCGGGCTATATGATGAAATTGAGCCCTTGAACCGTCTTGACATTTTAGGACCGCATTGCGATGCGCTGCCATTTTCATCTTGGCATCAAAGTCTCCGTTTATTTGAGATATCACGAGGTTGAATCGCGCACCTCTAGGCGTTTAATGCCCATGGAGCGCCATCCGGAGGCGTGCGAAGGGCCTCGTATTCGGCTGCGTTGTTGGAGTCCATATACATTATCGAAGGGCGTATTGGATGTGTCCCGGTTGGGGAGCGTCGAGGCACGCCAGCCCGGCGCCAACATTTGGAGCCGTCAAAGTGCATGATCAATTGGAGTATCGCGTACTCTTTAGGAGTTGAGCGGTCCATTCGACCGAAGTCGGCCAAAACCTGCGACTTAATAGCTGAAATCGTGGCTTATAGGTTATGTCGAATGGAAGGAGCTCTATGGCCCATTGTAATCCGGCCCGTGGCGTCGCGATTGTTTATAATGTCGTTAAGAGGTTGCCGGAGGCTACGTTATCGAACACTCTTGAAAGTAGTGTCGAGCTTCCGGGATGCCATGAACACGCGTATGCTATCTTTTGATAATGTGGGTACGGTACTTGCATGGAGTTAGGACGGTGGACACATAGTAAACCGGTTTTGAAGAGGAACCTGTAAGTCGTTTCTCGTTCGATAGCGAGCACCGCGCTGACAACTTGATGTGTTGGCGATATATAATAGCATTGGTTAGCCCATGTTGGTAGCGGCCAGACCAGATTTGTTGCCAATATGGCTTTTATTTCTTGAGTCGGCCGTGGCGATCCACTCGAAGTGTTGGTCTTGTGGGAGGCGGTAAAGGGTAACGCCTTTTCTCCCAAGCGGGAAATAAAGCGGCTTAGAGCCACTCGCTAGTCAATTTTGTATTTGTTTGAGGTCTTTTGGAATATCAAATTGTTGAGCTCGGATCTTGGCTGGGTTGCTTCAATTCCTCTCTAGGACACAATGAAGCCCAAGAGCTTTCCATGGAGCGAAGCGCATTTTCGGATTGAGCTTAATGTCATATTTTGGAGATTGTGAATGTGAGCCTCAAATGCGTCTACTAGAGTTTGACATGCTTGGATTTGTGACCACGTCATCTACATATGCTTCCACTATTTTGCCGATCTGGTTTGCCACATTACGAATCATCTTGTGATATTTGGTTTTGAGCGAAGGGCATTGTGTTGAAGCAGAATGGGCCGTCTGAGATGATGAATCTTGTTGCGCATGCGCTCCACCATCTTGATTTGGTGGTAGCGAATAGCCGTCGAGAACTGCGAGTCGTGTCCTGCTTTAGCATCGATAATTTGATCAATGCGAGGGAGGGAAGGATCCTTTGGGCAAGCCTTAATGGGTCTTTGAAATCAACACATAGGCGCCGGATTTATCCTTCTTTGGTACCATCACAGTTGCTAGCCAGTCCGGATGTTTTGTATCTACGATGAATCCGGCTTCGGAAGTTTGGCTAGCTCCTCTCCCCATAGCACATCTCACAGGTTGGAAGCGTCGATGTAACATCCCAAATTTTCAATTTGGAATGTTATACATTGAGTCATCATGCATATCATATTTTCTCGCATTTTCCGATCCTAGAAATTTCCATAACTCAAGGACCCTCGGAGAAAGTTGGAAGTTTCATTATTTTCATATTTGGGATTTTCAAATTTTGAAAATAGGATCATTAGTTTATTTAAATTATCTTCATAAAGTTTTCCTATAAAAATATTTTGAGAGGAATAATATGACTTTCCCAACAATTAGGAAAAATGAAGATATTATAAATAAATCAAATTTGGTTTTGGAAGATTTATTTTGCTTAGGCAAAAATGAGCATTTAAAAATTTATGCATGTTTGCCGTTTTAAAGTTCATTTTGTTAGACTCATTTTTAGGAGTCGGGAAAATTGTTTTATTTAATTTGGAGTTCATTTGGTATTTTTTAATTCATTTGGTTTAATTTTTATTTTAAAAAATCGCCCCCCAGGCGAGCCCAGCCGCTCGACCAGGCCCAGGCCCAGGCGCCCCCGCCTCCTCTCTCCTCCCTCGCCTTCGCCAGGCGGACTCCCGCCGCCGCCGCCTGCGAGTCGGCTCCACCCGCCTCCTGCCCCTCCCAAGCCACGGCGCCCCCTCCCCCCTTTAAATACCCGGCCCCCCCCCCCCTCTCTCACCGCCCGCCCGCCCCAACAGCCAACCCCGCCCCGCCCAAGGACTCCCGCCCGCCCGTTCGCCCGCGAGCCCGCAGCCCTGCCCGCCTCCGCCCGACCCGCCCCTCGCCCCTCGCCGGAGCCCGGGCCAGCGCGAGATCACCGGAGGTAGCCCGCGCCCGATCCGGTTTCCCCTACTAAACCGATCCGGTTTTTTAAAAAAATATATATGTTGGTTTTTTAAAACCTAGATTGGTTTTATTTTTTTTGGTTTCTTATTTATGACGTTCACGAACCGTTCGTTTCAATAACGTGTTCGTTGGATTAGTTCATTAACGAGCGTCGCTATTTAAACCGTTAAATCGTTTTCTTTTAATCGGATTTAATCCGTTATTTTCTGATTTGATTTGAGATCCGATTTTCAAAACTGTTTTATTTCTCGCTCGTTTATCGGAATCGGGTGATTCAAGCGCTGGAGTTTAAATATGAAACCGCCGTTCGACTAACCTACTTTCACAGAGTTTTGCTACTGTGAAATTTTGACCTAATTTCAGATTGCTAAACGAGTCGTTCTCTCTCGAGTTTCGACTTTGAGTTTATTTTGATTCGATTCTTTTGCAACAGGGTTCTTAAGTTGAACTTTCTGGTTAGATCTTTTATTCGAGATTTCCCGTGCATTAGATGAGTACTTATTGTATGCTTGTTGTTTATCTGCGTTAGATCACCGGTGCACGCTTGTTACTTGAATCTCTAGGTCTCGCGGATCATCGGCAAGGCAAGTAACACTTTGATCATACTCTTCTCATACCCAGTTTTATGCATTAGATCAATCCTCAAACACTTGCATATTTGGGATCTAATTAAATTGTGGGATTGGGAAGTAGATTGAGGTAGTACCTATTACATTTTACTTATGAAACCTTGGGAATTACTTCTCGTTTGCTTATTATGCCATGCTATGCTAGTAGGCGTGGATTGGGTGAGTGAATATCCATGGCGGATGTGAGATTGTTAATTAATGGTTTATCTAAGGTGGTAACCCTAACACACATCTGGGTTGGATTGAGGCACACAGACTCCATCGAGGAGTTGCACATATTTCTTGGGACCGCTACCGAGGCTCTAAAGGATCATAAGATTATTCAAGCTGGAAACTTAAGGTGTGCAGCCACAAGCCAATTATGAGCTCTTGCGTGGTTGATAAGTCGTCGTGAACTCTTACAGTGGAAGCTGGCTGATGTGGGGATGTAGGTTGAGTACGGTCTACCCACACTTAAGGTGCTATAGCCTTCGAAGAATTATGTCTGAGTCATCCAGTTTCTCAAACACCATGTGGTCACGAGAACCAGCGGGCGATCCCGGTCTTGTGGGGAAAAGTCATGCAAACCTCTGCGAGTGTATAAACTAATCATGATTAATCGTGTCCCGAGTTATGGAGCGTTTTGAGTATCGGTAGCTTGAATATCATGTGAATCTCAACATATTTACTTCTAATAAAAGTTATTGGGTTTTTGATAGGTACTTTAAATTGGGATTGAGGATCTTGTCAACCATTCTCAATGTTTAACAACCACCATGATAGTTAAATAAAATTATTCCTTTGATGTAGGGAAAAATCAGCTTTATACCAAATGTAACCGTGAAACCTTACCATCAATACATATATGCATGTAGTATGAAGCAAACCTTCATTGTTACTCTTATGTGTTTACATTGCGGCATATTCCATGTCTTGACCCGTTTCCGAACTACAACTTTTCACATTCAGAAGACTTTCGAATGACGAAGTAAGGTGTTAGGTGCGTGGTTCTATACTCGATTGATGCCGTTGGAGTTGATGGACTCAAACATCTTCCAAGCCTTCCGCTGTTATTTATAGATGGCCTTAAGCCATATTATTGTAATAAGTTCCCTTGTGGACTACGATGTAATAAGTGTGTGATTGCTACTTGCTATAAATCCTTGAATCTTGTGTGGTATCGGTACTTGATCAGAGGATGACCTTGAAACGGAGACTTGATCCATTTAAGATCTGGTCGCGCTGAGGAGAATATTGTCGAAACACCATTGCTTGTGAGACCACGACCACTAAGATAAATATAGATCCTACTCTCTTCCCATTTTCTAACTCCTCATCTTTTCTACTCTCTTTGAGATGGGCCATGAAGATCAATTACACCCAACCGGATGAAGGCACACCTTTTGGATTTCACTTGAAGGAGATTTACTAAGTACACGAACATTGGATTACCAAAAGCTTCATAGGGACTTTCAACGCCACTCTGCTGAAGAGGAATGGAAGATTCATACTCACGTTCTGGGGAGGACATTCGCGCCAATCACCAAGCCTATAGATGATGTTTTGATTGCACCAACTTGGAGTGCAGGAAAAGAGCATGGCAGCTCACATCACCATGGGGCAGCGTTGGAGAGTTTATCAAAGAAGATCTCAAGGACACCATCTACCAGTTGCAGACGCCGAGATAACAAGCGGGGCGTCGTCAACACCAAGAAGGATAGATCCATTGCAGCTTTCATCCAGGAGTTAAATCGAGCATTCGGCATGAGGAGAACCAAATGTGCCGTGACATATTGGAGTTCACGAGAAAGACAAAGGAAGGATCGTATTTGGAAGAAGAACTAAAGACTACCGCATGAGACTACATGGACGAGATCGTAGCTCTGGCAGAACACTATAACGATCTTAAATGCGAGATCGAAGAACTCAAGAAAAATTTGGCACTCAGGAATGAAGACCGATATATGTCGAATACCAAGACTACATCAACATCGTAATGACACGATTAGGATCCAAGTGAACCCGACTTTGAAAGGCCGAAGCTGGAAGCGGACATCATGGAGTCTTCCACGGTTCAAATTAGTAGAAGTCCCCACATATTAGTAGTATTCCCTCCATGTAAACATTATAGTACCGCACTTTTCGATAGTTAGATCGTTGTAAGCCCTTGTTTGATTGAATGAAGTGATTTTTGTGCATTTGCTCATGTGCATTTGGGTAGTGATTCCCTAGACCTCATTCTATTCTACATTTCTCTTCTTTTCTAAACCGCCGGATGCCTCAGGAGGCGACCCGGATTAGTTTTCCATGAGAGATCACCCAATTGATCCGGCAGCGAAATACCTGATTCAAACATTGAGTGCGAACCAGAACGTAACAACAACAACAACAACAACAACCCCGCCACCACCACCACTGCGGATCATCGACTCGTTTCCTTAAGTGAACCGCGGGTGTATTCGATAGCACCGAAAGCCGATTGTAGCGAGATGGTGGCTCCGCAAGATAGGAAGGGGCTGACCCTGCGGGATGCAGAGATGGTGAAAGAGTGAAGTTTGCAGCACATCGACTTGAAGGACCCGCAGCAGCATGGTGGGAGAATTTCATGACCACTTACCCGGTGAACAATGTCACATGGGACCAGTTTGACAAGCTTTTCGCCTTGCCCATGTTTGGCGAGGGCCATGGCCATGAAGAAGCGTGGGTTCACCAACCTACGCCAGGGAGGAAGGACTTTGGCGATCGTGGATGACTTTAGTGAGTTATACGTTATGCCCCGGATAGCGTTACTCTGGATCTGACTAAACGGGAGAAGTTTCTAGAAGGGTGAATGATGAGTTCAGCATATGCGTTGATGGTATGAAGTTTCAACAACTACCGGGAGTTAGTGGAGCCGAGCTCTCATGATTGAAGGGAAGCGGCCAGCAAATTGAGCCGCGGAAGTATGGACAAGGAAGTATAACTCGGATCCCGGTGAAGCCTCGTTATACCTAAATCAGAATTCAGTTTCAACATACCCATGGAGGTAATTAGCACAACCATAATGGCACCAAGAATGGGAAGGAATGGAGGGCCGCAGACGAACACCAACCCGTCAACATCATCCAAGGTAGACTGAGTCACATTACTTGCTTTAAGTGCCAAGTGGGCACTATGCAAATGATATGCGGAAGGCGTGGAAATGGCAATGGAAGCTACGGAAAGAAGCCCAACCCTTTCAGCGAGGGACGGGTGAACCACATTGATGTGGAGGAGGTTGAAGATCAGCCGATCGATGTCGGTAAGTTTTGGTTAAGTCATTTCTGCGGTTGTTCTTTTCGATCTTGGTGCATCGCATTCATACATATCAAGGGATTTGTGGATAAGTACAAGTTACCAACCCAAGCCCTTAGGTCACCATGCTAGTAAATGGTGTGATCGTTGCCACTAAGGATTGGACACTATGTTTTCCCCTCGGACCTAATAGTTCGGAATCCCAAGGATTGGATGTGATATTAGGAATGGATTGGTTATCAAAGTATGGAGGAAACATAGATTGTACCACAAGGTCAATTTGCTCACCACACGGAAGGAAGAAGGATTAAGTATGTATCACGGCACGAGCGAGGAGAGCACAAGTTAATTGCTTATAGGAGTGGTATAGGAAGAAGTACCGGTGGTAAAGGATTATCTGATGTATTTCGGAAGAGTTGCGGAATGCCGCGGATAGAGACATTGAGTTTTGATCGAGCTGTTGCGAGACAGGCCCGATATCGAAGCGACCGTCTAGGATGCCCATAAAGGATTTGGCGAAATCAAGAAGCAGATTAAGGAACTATTGGATAAAGGTTTTATTAGCCCAAGTTCTTCACCTTGGGGATCACCCGTTTATTAGTGGAGAAGAAGGATGGATCGTTGAGAATGGTTGTTGATTACCGTGGATTGAATGAAGTAACAATCAAGAACAAGTACCCACTACCTATGATAAATGATCTGTTTGATAAGCTTGCAAGGAGCAAAGTGTTTTCTAAGATCGACTTGCGATCGAGGTACCATCGATTGAAGATTAGGAGCAAGACATACCCAAGACAGCATTTACCACGAGATATGGTGTATGAGTATACCGTTATGTCATTTGGACTGACTAACGCAGCCTATTTCATGAACACGATGAACAAAGTGTTTATGGAGTTTTTGGACAAGTTAAATCGTGGTGTTCATTGATGACATTTTGATTTTCTCGAAGAATGAAGAGAACACAAGGAACATTTGCGATTGGTTTTGGAGGCGAGGAACACGGTTGTATGCCAAGTTCAGCAAATGTGAGTTTTGGCTAAAGGAAGTTGGATTTCTCGGACATGTTATATCCGGAGAAGGAATAGCAGATTGACCCCAAAAGTTGAGACCGTAACCAAATGGGAAGCACCAACGACAGTTGGAGAGATTGAGTTTCCTTGGACTCGGAGGATACTACGAAGATTCATTGAAAATTTCTCAAGGATTGCAAAGCCTATGACTGAATTGTTGAAGAAGGAAAACAAATTCATATGGTGAGGACTGTGAGGCAAGTTTTCAGGAGTTGAAGAAAAGATTGGTTACCTCACGGTTTGATATTGCGGATCAAACTAAGGATTATGAGGTGTATTGGCGCTTCCGTCGAGGACTTGGGCCGTGCTTATGCAGGAAGGAAGAGTTGTTTAGTATGCTTCCGACAACTTAAGCCCATGAGTTGAATTATGCCACTCATGATTTGGAGTTAGCAGCCGTTGTGCATGCCTTGAAGGCGTGGAGACATTTTCTCATTGGAAATCATTGTGA
>JAHIAM010015960.1:0-16883 GCA_021605205.1 Aegilops longissima
ACTTTCCCCTCGGCTCCTGCATAGAAAACCACGAAGCAAGGAATACTTTCCGGATGTTTCTATAACAGTACCCCCTCATACCACGTTAGAACCACGCCTAGCATCACTTCTTGACATGTCATGCATCGATATGCATCTGTTTACTTAGTATTCATTGTTTCTTCCCCTCTTCTCTCCGGTGAACTACGAGGCCAAGCCGCTGCTGTCTTGGCAGTTCGACTACGGTGTTGGCGACCCTCTCTTGCCCGAACAGCCAGGCAAGCCCCCCCCTTGATCACTAGATATAGCCTACTCTTATCTATCTTTGCTTGCATTAGAGTAGTGTAGCATATTCTTGCTTCGAGATACTCTATCTTTCTGCTGCATAACTTTGTCCTTGTTACCCTTATTATTTACCTTACGCAATCCTATATGCTTAGTATAGGATGCTAGTACATTCATCTGTGGTCCTACATTCTTGTCCGTCTGCCGTGCTATACTATCGGGCGTGATCACTCGGGAGGTGATCACGGGTATATCTGATATACTTATACATGATACATGTGGAGACTAAAGTCGAATTGGTGATGGAGCACCATGAGTGGATCTTTGTGGCGGAGCGGCAGGCGGAGTTGAGACCGCCTAGGAGAGAGTGGGCTGGCCTGTTAGGCGTCATGGATGCTTAACTGCTATACTTGAGGTCTTGGTATTTGATCGAGGTTAGCTCTGAGCTTATCGCACTAACCATCTCTGAGGGGAGTAGTTATGGGTATCCGGCGTCGTGGTATCAGCGAGCTTACTTGAGACGTCGGCTGACGGAGGCGGCGTAGCGCGGATTGGGCCTGGAGCGCTTTGTTAGGCTAGAGTGCTGCTTCCGGCGTCATGCGTGCTTGAGTGTGCTTTCGAGGCGATGGGCCCGGACCCTGGCGCTTAGGTTTGAAACCGGCGTGTTGGCCTCTCTGTTGTGCCTAGGTGGGGCTGCGGCGTGTTGATCTTCGCGGCGGGCATGACCAGAGAAAGTGTGTCCGGCCAAATGGGATCAAGCGTCTTTGGGTAAGATGGTGCACCCTGCAGTGATTAATCTATTCGGATAGCCGTGATCTTGATGCAGGAGGCGACTTGGGTTGTACCTTGAGCTTATGACAACTAGAACGGATACTTGATAAAACACACCCTTCCAAGTGCGGATACAGCGGTGGTCGCTCTCTCGGGGATATGAGGAGGGATCGCCGGGTAGGATGTGCTATGTGATGTTACTTGGAGGACTTGAGATCGTCCTCTTCTACATTTGCAAGGCAGGCGACCCGAAGCGTAGTCTTCGTTAAGACTAGCTATCCCCTCTTATTACGGCATTCGCAGTTCAGTCCATGATATGGCCCTTTACACATATATCCATGCATATGTAGTGTAGCTCCTTGCTTGCAGTACTTTGGATGAGTACTCACGGTTGCCTTGTTCCCCTTTTCCCCCTACCTCTACTCGATTGCTGCAACCATACGATGGGCCGGGGGCGAAGGCATACCGCCTATGGCGACTACTACTCTGGAGGTGCCTACTACTACGTGCAGCCAGCCCGGCGACGACCGAGTAGTAGCTAGGAGGATCCAGGCGGGAGGCTGCTCCTCTTCGTCTGTATCCCGATTTGTGCTAGCCTTCTTAAGGCAAACTTGTTTAACTTATGCGTACTCGAGATATTGTTGCTTCCTGACTAGTCTATGATCGAGCACTTGTATTCGAGCCCTCGGGCCTGGCTTGTATTATGATGCTTGTATGACTTATTTTATTTGTAGAGTTGTGTTGTGATATCTTCCGTGAGTCCTTGATCTTGATCGTACACATTGCGTGCATGATTAGTGTCTGATTGAGATCGAGAGCGTCACAATATGGACCCCTAGTCCCAGATGGCATGGCCTCGTCGATATTGTGAACCTTACGGCTCCTTTCGAGTAAGCGGCTCTCTGGCTGCGATCTCGGATGCATTGGCGGATGTCGACCATAGTACTCCGCGTGCCGCCTTGAGATGCTAATACCTCTCGGTTCTCCCGTACCTCGCGTTGGGATACCAGTCGGTGGTCAATTTGACGGGCGTCGGGACGTTGCGTGTGCCGAATGGCAAGTTGAGCTTTGCTTTGCAACCGTACAGCGCCACCGCCTTGATGTCGTATGCCCTCGCCACGAGTTCTTCCGATTGGTGGAGCCAGGCGATACCGAGCGCTTTGTGTCGATGCCTTTGATTTGGAACGCCCACGTCCCCGCATTGCTGCCACACACATTGGTACTTCTTTTTTACCAGCGGCGGCATCGGCAGGTCGGTGTCGAAGGAGCACGATGGGGGACGTCGCCACGTCGTCGGCTGGTTGACCGTGTGCCTTGTCGTGGATCCATCCTACGAATTGGCGGCGACTTCCTAGGAGGGCTGGATCCCACCATTTTGGGGCAGCCCCGGTCAGTTGGAAGCTTCGTCGAAGGTGGGAGGGCATAGAAGGGGGTGGATTTGGGCGTCGACGGATATGATGTGGTGCCAGCGTACGGGAGGGGCGGCGCGGAGAGGGTTGTGACTACTTTCCTCGCGAGGAGTTAACAAATAAATAAAACTCCTCTATAGCCTCTGATGGATAGGAAAGCTCGGGTTTAGGTCTTTAGCGTAATTAGAACAACAACATGCGACCATATCCTTAACACACGCATCAAACAACCTGAATCAAACCCTAAGTTTCTTTTTGTATTCAATTAAACATGTAATTCATGACTATACGAGGATAAAACAAACAACATGAGTGAACCATAGCAATCTAGATGGCCTTGGGTATGGAAGGAGGAGGAAATATTTGTTACCTTCATGAAAACACCTAGGGTTCTTGGTAGCGTCTCCTTGCGGGCGATGGCAAACCGGTGATCACCTTTCGTCATGTCGTACGCCGGCGCCAGGGGGGAACCTACACCACTGGGAGGGATCGACAACTGGAGGAGAAGATAGAGACGAGGGGGAAGTGTGAAGTTATGAGCGGGGGTTCTTGTGAACAAGTAACAATATATTTAGAGGGCGGGATGGGGAAATTTTAGTGGGACAACTAGAAAATAAGGTGGGAAGGGGAAAAATTATGGGTGTGCGTGGGGGGGGGGGGAGGGGGGAACAAAATGATGGAGGGAACCCAAAAATTTGAGTTTGTTCGTTCACCTTCCGAGTTTCCACTGCATTTTTTCCTTGGATATTTTCTAGAAAAACTAAAACAATGCTTTTGTTATTAAGTTGATTAGTTCAGCTACCTTCTTGAGCTTATGGGTATTTTTTAATAAAATTGTTTTTCTAGGAAGTTGTTGGCTAAATTTGGAAAATGTGCTGGTATTGATGCGGTCTTTTATGTGTCAGTGGAATGTAGTCTTTGAATGAGGTCAGGCTTCTCTGCTTCTGTAGTGTTTGCGACTTCTAAACTATGATGGTGGATGAGGGAGTCCTGGATTAGGGGGTGTCCGGATAGCGAACTATCACGTTGGCTCTGGACTATGAAGATACAAGATTGAAGACTTAGTCCGTGCGGATGGGACTTTCCTTGGCGTGGAAGGCAAGCTTGGCGTCTGAGATATGTAGATCTCCTACCATTGTAACCGACTCTGTAACCCTAACCCTATCCGGTGTCTATATAAACGGAGGGTTTTAGTCCGTGGGACGAACAACAATCATACCATAGGCTAGCTTCTAGGGTTTAGCCTCTCACGATCTTGTGGTAGATCCACTCTTGTACTACCCATATCATCAATATTAATCAAGCGAGGGGTAGGTTTTACCTCCATCGAGAGGGCGAACACAGGTAAAAACATCATGTCCCTTGTCTCCTGTTACCATCCGCCTAGGCGCTGCAGTTAGGGACCCCCTACCGAGATCCGCGGTTTGACACGACATTGGTGCTTTCATTGAGAGTTCCTGCTGTGGCGTCGCTGTCGGAAGGATGCCTCATCCGTCTTTAAAAACGACACCGTTGCTAAAGGAGCTTTGTACGGCCAAACTCTCGGCTAAGCGGTTTTCTTATGACGCTGTTGTTCGGCCACCGGCCGGCGATGACTTCTCGGGTCATGAAAGCAATCTTCCGTTAACTTCGGAACTTCGCCGAGCAGTTAGATCGATGGAGCTCTCTTCCTTAAGCGATCTCTTGGATCGCGCCATGCATCAGGATTACCTTCTCAGGACTACGATCAGTTGGGCCTAAAACCGATCGAGAGAATCAACTCTCCCAGGCTACCCACCCGTTCTTTGTGGTAGAGAACAATCGGTGAATCTTCTCCTACCTTAAGGACTAGCTATGTCGGTTCTGACCCCTCCACACGGATTCGGACACCCTCAAGCCACTGAACTTAAAAGTCGAGGCAGGCGGGCTAGATTCATCGGACAACCTCCAGAACCCAAGCTTCCAAGTTAGAAACTTCTTGGCCTGAATCTTAGATCGGACGGGGTTGAATTTAATTCCACCGCCCACCCAAACATAAGCGATCTATCCCAAACCCGGCAAGATCCGGTGAAAGCGATTACATCATTCTTGGGCGATTCCTCCTGGTTATGGACGGGATAAAGGATTGCCCAGAGAGGAGGCATAATCTCATTCTTCTGCAATAATTGCATGGACAAGGGAATCCTAAACACCATAAGTCATCGATGAAATTACCTGCTCTGACTTGGCGTCCATATGCTCTGAAATCAGCTGCGTGATGGAAGCGCTGGAAAACGAAATCAAATTTTGGGATGCCAGCCCGAATCGACCCTAGTCCGAAATAAAGGGTGCATCATCACAGGCACACAGGTTACATACCAAAAGCAAAAAACCCCCAAAGGGCATGGAACCATCTTTGGAGGGATGGCTCAATGGACCACCAAAATTCATAACCTGAGGCGCCCTCCAACTCATAGCCTTAGAGCATGTTGGATACTCGGCGGTGGCCAAAAGTGGTGAAGAGCTTTTAGCTCGAGCACCAACCCAACAATACCGATCACGGTGTTAACAGTCTTGAGACTTCGCATCAAATAATATCTTGAGCGAACACTCATGACCTTGCGAAGTCCCCAGATAGCAACAATAAATCCATGGGTGACACGGCTATTACCTTTTACGCGGTGTGAACCTAAAATCCGAACAGCCGAGCACCGGCCGCATTGGTCCTCGGTCCAATAGTGGGCTGCTTCGCCTTACCAAAGTACTCATGGACGGCGGCAGTGATTAAACCTCATCTCTGAGGAAACCCTTGAAAAATGGAAATAGGTGGAGCCGCATTGAACAAAGCGGCACAACCTTTAGAGAATAATCCCGGTCGGGAAGCATCTTTGTACAGGAGAAGATCTGCTTGGATGTGGTGTTGGCCAGACCCGGACAATTATAGGTCGAGGAGGTCACATTCAAGTGGCCCGTTCAATGAGCGAATACCACACTCTATTAGGCGAGAGGCATTCACAATTTTTCAAGCTATACCCCATTACTGGTACATGAAGCTAAAATGCCGGACCCAGGAATTATCACTCTGCTAGTGACCGGACATAGCGCTCCATGCAGAAAATAAAACAGCGCGCACTTGCCCTTGAGGCTATCCAAAGCCCTAGCGGCGGAGAACTCACTGCTACTGCGCTCCCACGGTGAACAGGGCGATGTGATACTCGATAAGAGATCCAAGTCCACCTCTTTTAAACAGTGAGGCAGAAATAGTCAAATTCCAGTCCAACCAGCCCGGACCCTAAGCGGCCTCCATCCGGGCACAATTAAACCACGATGTGGGCCCGCACTCTGAAATTCCTGTGAAAGTGGGACATTTTGCTGGCACCCTCGGACATGCCAGGAATCCCAGCCAGGCTGGCGAGCACAACCTAAATATCCTAAAAGATTCAAGCCGATCAAACAAGCTCTTGACGTTTCTCCAGACCCAGAGAGAGGCCATGGGAGGAGCCTAGCCAAACTATTGGAGGCGGATTCATGAGAGACATTAAACATCCGGGTGGCTAGCAAACTGGTAATGGTACCAAGGACAAATCCTGGCGCCTATGTGTGATTTTAAGGACCTTAACAAGGCTTGCCTAAGGATCCTTCCCCTCCCCGCATCGATCAAATTATCGGCGCTACCGCTTGGTTACAATTCATTGTGTTTCCTCGTATATACTCCGGCTACCACCAAATTAAGATGGCAGAGCCGGACCAAGCGGCAATGGCATTCATCCTCCATCGTCCCATACTGCTTCAATACAATGCCCTTTGGGCTCAAAAAGCGCATGCGCAACATATCGGCGCATAATTCGGACATGTCAGCAAACGGATCGGCAAAAGCAGTGGAGCATACGTAGGCGATGTGGTCGTCAAATCAAGCATGTCGAAACCTAATCGATGACTTGAGGCTCACATTCGATAATCTCCGAACATATGACATCAAGCTCTACCCGAAAAAATGCGTTTTGGTACCAGCCGAAAAGCTCTTGGGCTTCATTGTATCGGTAGGAATTGAAACAAACCCAGCCAAGATCGAGCTCTGTCACAATTGGATATCCCCAAAGACCTCAAGCAAATACAAAATTGATTTGGATGCGTGGCGGCTCTAAGCGCTTTATCTCCAGCAGGAGAAAAGGCATTACCCTTTATCGCCTCCTCAGGCGAGCGAGACACTTGAGTGGGCGGATGCATGCAATGGACTCGAAGAAATCAAAGCCATATTGGCAACAAATCCGGTCTGGCAGCGCCCAACATGGGCGAACCAATGCTATTATACATCGCAGCAACCCATCAAGTTGTAAGTCACGGTGCTCGTTAATCGAGCGAGAAGCGGGCGGACCAAGTTCCCTCTCAAAAACCAGTTTACTCGTGTCCACTTTCCTAACTCCATGCAAGTCACGGTACCGCATTATCAAAAAGATAGCATCTGCAGCAGTGTTCATGGCATCCGGAAGCTGCGACACTACTTTCAAAGTGTTCGATAATAGTAGCCTCGAAGTACCTCTTAATGACATTATAAACAACCCGCGGCATAGCGGGCGGATTGCTAAATGGGCCATTGAGCTCCTCCGGTTGACATAACCTACAAGCCACGGCGAGCTATTAAGTCATAAGTTTGGCTGACTTAAATGCATCAAATGGATTGAAGCCGAACTCCCTAAAAATCAGCGCATATTCAACTGGATCATGCACTTGATGGCTCAAAAATGTTGGCGGCACGAGGCTGGCGTCATTCAACGTCTAACCAGGAATACAGTCAATACATACTTCAAATAATGTACGGACTCCAACAACGCGCCCGAATCTGAGGCCCTTCTACATGGTCTCCGGATGGCGGTCTCCATGGGCATTCAACGCCTAGAGGTGCTTGGCGAGGATTGAACCTCGCGATATCCCAAATAAATGGGGACTTTGATGCCAAGGATCCGAAAATGGCAGCTTATCTTAATGCCGTCCTAAAATGTCAGCTCGGTTTGAGGGGCTCGAATTTCACCATATAGCGGGGATAACAACCGGGCAGCGGACATGTTGCGCGCATTGGTGCAGCGATTCCGTCCCCAACATCTTCCTAGAGGCTCTTCAAGCCATCAAGTATTATGGGAGGAGAGTCGGAAATAACAACCGGACCCAACCACCTTTGCCCACATAAGAACATTCCGACATAGTTGGTGGTTCCGCCAACGAAATAACACCGTCGGCCAGCGCCAATAATGGCAGTCATTGCCCCATGGACCAGAACCATTCTAGCCTACCTAACTGGCAGGAACTTCCAGGGACAAAGCGAGGCCGGCGCATAGTGTGGCGGTCTAAAGCCTATAGGTCCATGAGGAGAGCTTTATAAGAAAAGCACAACGGAGTCCTTCAAGGAGTATCTCTCCGAAGAGGAAGGCGGGATCTCTCGGCTGAAATTCATGCCGGACTCGGTGGGCACATCGGTGTCAAAAACCGGCGGATCTCGGGTAGGGGTCCCGAGCTATGTCGTCTGGCGGATGGTAACAGGAGACAAGGACCGATGTTTTACCCAGGTTGGGCCCTCTCGATGGAGTAACACCCTACTCCTGCTTGATTAATATTGATGATATGGGTAGTACAAGAGTAGATCTACCACGAGATCAAGGAGGCTAAACCCTAGAAGCTAGCCTATGGTATGGTTGTTTTTAGTCCTCGGACTAAAACCCTCAGGTTTATATAGACACCGGATAGAGGTTAGGGTTACAGTGGAATTACAATGGTAGAAATCTACATATCCGTGTCGCCAAGCTTGCCTTCCGCCAAGGAAAGTCCCATCCGGACCGCAGGCGAAGTCTTCAATCTTGGATCTTCATAGTCTAGAGTCAGGCCAAAGATGATAGTTGACTATCAGGACACCCCTAGTCGAGGACTCCTCGGTAGCCTGAACCAGGCTTCAATGACAGCGAGTCCGGCAGCGCATATTGTCTTCGGCATTGCAAGGCGGGTTCCTCTTCGAATACTTCATAGAAGGTTTTGAACACAAGGATAGTGTCCGGCTCACGCAAAACAAGTTCCACATAACACCGTAGAGAGAATAATTTTTGCACAAATCTGTGGCGTATTCCATGACATGACATCACCTACGCGGCAGAGCCTTTATTGAGAATCGTTTTTACTGTTCCACCTCAATAGCGTTTAGCGGCGGTTTCCTTAGCACGTCTTATCAAGCATAGATCGTGTTACCTTATTCAGATTCTCATCAATCTGACGTGGGTAACCCAACGTGCCGTTAGCGCGCCTCCTCTATCGGCGAGTCCTAATCGACCCTTTGGGAGGCTCTTGGTATTCAACTCCTTTATAATGAGACCAAGGCCCTCTTCTTTTCCACCCTCCATCGAGTTACGCCTCCGCTTGAGTTAACACCAAAAGCTTGATTTAGGCGCTTGGACCTTGCGATGTCGGCTCCGAACCAGCTCGGCGATGGATGTCTTCTTCCGTCACGAAGAAGATGTGCTAAAGCTGCGAGGCGAGGTATCTGTCGGCGAGATTTCGCATAGGCTGCTGCTCCAGGGCAGGTCATTCCCACTCCCGAGCCGGCGAGAGGCGTGGTGTTAGTGTCTCACTTCCTTGAGTTTAGGCTTCCCGCGGATCCCTTTGTCTTGAGGGCTCATGTTTTATTATGGGCTGGATTTCCATGACTTGAATCGAGTCCATCCTCCATATCTAAATCATTCATTGTCGTATGTGAAGCCTTCCTCCATATTGCCCCTCACTTTGGATTGTGGCTCAAGACCTTCAAGGTGGAGCCGAAGATGATCGAGGGCAACAAGCGAAATCTTGGAGGGGGCGGTCATAAGCAAGTGTCTTGGCTTCTCGTGGCCGAGGCTCTTTTCAAGAGGAGCTTGGTTCGTGGCAGGGAGTGGTTTTATATCACCGCTCCCGAGGGCACCAAATGGTGGCGCTTCCGCCTTCGCTCAGGTCCACCACGGCGGTGGCGTCATGGGTCAACAAGGCTCGGCGGGGGCCGTCCAGGGCGTTCCTGATTGCGGGCGTGTTCGAGACCTCAAGAAAGAGATCAATCTAGTCGCGATGTACGAGTTATATTGTTGATTGGCCTTACGCCTATAAGCGTAGCCCTAAAATGCTGCAGAATTCAATCCGGAGGACCACGAGCTCTCAACATTTTATGGAGTGACGCGCCGTGGAGATGTATAACTGTTCTTGGATCACAAGAGAAGTGTCCGGACTGGCCGAGGGCCTTGGGACTAAGCTGTCCATGTCCGGATACTCAAGTAAGTAGTCACGTATCCGGACGGGCTGTCCGTTCATTTATCATAGACTTGCCCTTAAAGGCTGTTTCTTGAACAGGAGTGGATAAGCGAAGGCAAAGTTGATAAGGTGTCAGGCTCCCTCCGGAGACCACGCGGATCCCATCTTGACCAAGATGTTGAAGGCAGCGCCTTTTAAAGAAAGGCGAAGGGGGGCGAGGAAGCAAGCTGCCTCCACGAAGGAGGCTTCCGAGGAAGGAGGATCAAAGTCCCACCCTCCAAGGAGAGAAGAGGACCGCTTGAAGATCCAGGAGGTCGAGAGGCCTCAAGAGGGAAAAAATCTTCGTCGGAGAGTCCGTAGGGAAGTAACCCAGCCGCACTATCTCCCCAAGGGATCAGCCCTCAGTGAGCCGTAAGTAAAAAGAGGTCTTGTAGATAAGAGACATCCTGTATTTATTTCTGAAGATAACCAAAATTGTACCTTGTAGTTCGGATCTCGGCCCTTCTCAGTGAGCTGTCTTGAGGATCTTCTTCCGGAGATGATGGAAGTGAACGCCTCCACTGTCGCACCCTCATGCAAGCGGAGCGACCACGAGGTGTCGTCGCGGAGGGTTCCCAAATCCCGGCGGGCGGAAGGTCCGGCGCCAAGTGGCGTCTTCGATCGGGAGGACTGAAGGATCTGCTTTCCAGGCCGAGTGGCTATCTCGAGAAGCTCACCAGCAGGCGCTAATGGGTATGGTGTCCCACGCCCAAGATCGGCCCTATCCTAAAAGGAACTCGATGGTCCCACCAAGGATAAGGCGCATCTTGAAGGCAGCTTTACAAGGTGGATATCATTACATCAACATTACATAATACATAGGGATACATACATAAGACCACGAATGCCACAAGAATACATCATCATCATACAAGAACAACATCCGACTATGGATGAAACATAAAAAAAAACTCAAACAATATCCACCCTGCTAGCCAGGCTGCCACTGGAACCTATCCCTGAAGAAGAAGCGGAAGAAGAACTCCAAAGCAAGCAAACATCGCTCTCGTGTCATGATCGCCATAAAACCTGTACACCTGGCTGGTGGTGTGTGTCTGTGAGCCCACGAGGACTCAGCAATCCCATTACCATGGGTGTCAAGACTAGCAAAGCTTAATGGGTAAGGAAGAGGTAAAGTGGTGAGGTTGCAGCAGCGACTAAGCAATATGGTGGCTAACATAGCGCAAATGAGGCGAGAAGAGAAACAAAGGCGAGTCGTCAACTAGTAATGATCAAGAAGTGATCACGAACTCCTACTTCGTCGAGACATAACCCGAAACCGTGTTCTCCTCTCGATCAACCCGAAAAGAGACACTCCGATTCACGCTTTACGGTTGGTGTATTTTAGAAGAGTTTGCTTCAAGTTTACTACAACGGATATAACAAATTCCCATATGCCACATAACATGACACGGCTCTCGAAAGTTTATACCTGCGGGGTGTCCCAACAGCCCATGATAAGCTCTCGCGATCAACGAAGGATATTCCTTCTCCGGGAAGACCGATCAGTCTCGGAATCCGGCTACAAGACATTCGACGACAATAAAACAAGACCAGCAAGACCGCCCGATCTTGCCGACAATCCCGATAGGAGCTGCACATATCTCGTTCTCGAGGCAACACGGATGAGACAGACTGAGTAAAACCAAGCCTCGAGTTTCCCGTGAGGTGGCCCGGTATTACTTCGGTTTGAACCAGCACAGAAAAGCGGCGGGGGGGCTAAAATAAAGATGACCCTTGGGTTGGCCGACCCAAGGGAAAGGTATAGGTGGTGGTGAGGCAAATGGTAAAACCAAGGTTGGGCCTTCTTTGGAGGTCTTATTCAAAGCGAACTGTCAAGGGGTCCCATAAACCACCCAACGCGTTAGGGACACAAAATCCGGGAACATAATACCGATATGGCGGAAACTAGAGGCGGCAAGAGTGGAACAAAACACCAGGCATAAGGCGGAGCCTTCCACCCTTTACCAAGTATATAGATGCATTAATAATATAAGATATATTGTGATATCCCAACAAATAAACATGTTCCAACAAGGAACAACATCTCCATGTCCCAACAAGGAACAAACTTCATCTTCACCTGCAACTAACAACGCTATAAGAGGGCTGAGCAAAGCGGTAACATAGCCAACCAGCGGTTTGCTAGGAAGGGTGCAAAAGGTTAGAGGTTGACATGGCAATTTGGGATGGCTTGATAAGCAGGTGATAGGTAGCTGACATAGCGATAGAAGCGAAGCAACTAGCATAGCAATGATAGTAGTGAGATCGAGGTAGCGGTCATCTTGCACGAAATCCATAAGGAAGAAGAGCGAGTCCATGAAGAAGATGAGCAGAGGAGTAGTCGAGCGAATCCTCACAATGTAACATTACGGAACCGAGAAGCAACAGGAAAGAAACAAACAACATGATAAATGCACAAGCATAAACATGGCATGATGCACAATCAAGTATGATGCATGTCGGTTTAATGAGGCATGGCATGGCAATATGCAACAAACAATACTACAAATTAAGTGGAGCTCAATATGCAGCAGGTTGCATATTGACAAAAACCACATGACATATTTAGTTTAATCTCGTTTAGGTACACAACAATATTAAATGTTTTTAAACATGGCAAGGGGTGAAGCATAATTAAACTAACTATTTAGGCAAGTTTAAATGAGGCGGAAATAAGAAACAACAATTCCGGAAAATCCTCATATGCATATTTCAAATTTGGTACTGTTCTGCCTAAACACACATTTTATTGTTGTTAAACAGGAAAATAAAGTCCACCATGTTAAACTAGGCATTTTCCACCCCATTTACATATAAAGTTTATTAAAATTAGACTCGATTATTTAGTTATGAAATAAATCATTTTAACATGGCATATTAGCAAATTTAAACAAACAGCATTTTAAACATTTTAACATGGATGAAAGTGGCATAATGTATGAAACTAGATGAAATTCTAAGCATTTTACATATATAAATTATTTTAATCCGATGCATGGTTTGTGAGATATTAAATGCATGAACAACAAGGGCTTTCTGTAAGCATGTAAATCACAGGTTAAAAGCTAAATTAAGTAGATCTGAAAAAAAAAAAAAAAGCGTGGGCGGGCTGAATCCCGAGGCAAAGCTGGGCTGGGAGCTGCTCACATTGGGCTTTGAGGCGGTGAGTTTAAGCGAGGCTGGGCCTTGGCGTGGGCGACTTGGAGTTAATCCTGTTGGTGTGATCGCAGCCTTCGAGATGGCCAGGCGAAGCTGGTCGGCGCTCGTCCTCTGGCAAGCAAGCGAGCAACCTTGGCAGGGAGCTCAGCCGAGGTGATGGGGATCCGTGCGGATCGGTCGAGGAGGCAGTGGCGAGGCGAGGCGCTGACAGCGTGCTCACCTTTCGTTCTGAGAAGGAGCGAGGCAGCGATGGCGGTTTGAGCGAGAAGGAGCGGCAACTTAAGCCCGGGACTTGAAGGCGCGGAGGTGAGGCGTAGCCTGCCCGGCGGGATCCGACGGAGGGCTAGCAAAGGCGCGGAGAATCGCCTGGTCTGAAGTAGCAGGAGGAGGCTGACAGCCGAGACAGCTGGCGGGGCTCGGGGAGGCGGCGACATAAGCTTGACCCGGAGCTCCATCGAGGCGACCATGGCTGTGGTCGGTGGAGGCGAGGTTGCTTTCGAGCGAGGAAGATGGGGAGGCGGCGCGAGGAGGGCTTGGCGAGGAGGTGCTGCTTGCAGCAGGAGCAGCCAGGTCAAGCGAGCTCCAGCGGCGGGACTTCGGCTGAGGGTGCTCCGGTCGTTCTGTGAAGGAGAGAGGGGCCAACCGAGAAGAGAGATAGAGGAAAAAGCAGGAGGATAAGAGGTCGGTGGGTTCGGCCTGGTTGCTGCTCTTGCTTGCCAATGACATCTTTGGAAGAACTCAGCGAGGTGGTCACGCGGGATTAGAGTATGACGAGGGAGGCCAACCGTGGTGGAGCTGTCTGGTGGTCTGGTAGAATCGACGAATGAGGAGGAGTGGAGAGAAGCGATGGTTGGTGGTGGCTGAAATCGGGAGAAGGGGGATCCAGGGAGGATTTTGTGGAGTGTGGCGGCGATGGGTGGATGGGACGGGAGGCCTAAATTTAGGGTTAGGGACTATTTATAGGAAGGGGTTAGGTTTAGGGGCTAATGAACCTCGATCGTGTCAGGCGGTCGAGAAAATAATAGGTAGGGAGTCCAAATCTGGCGGAGATGTTTTATAGATGTTAGGAGATGATCTGAATCAAGCAGTAGCGATAGTCTGATCGGGTTAAGGGGAAGTTCGGACTGACACGAGAGGGATTCGTGCGAGAGAGATTGGGCATTAAGGCGAGAGGGAAAACAAAGACAAAGAATTGACGAAGGCCCGAGGGACGAGTGGGTTTGTTGGACTCGGAGAAAGAAGAAGAAGAGGAGTCAAATGAGTCGAGAAAGGTCAACAAAAGCAAGGGGAGAGCAGGCAACTTCTGACGACTGAGCTTTATGAAAACATCACGGATGCAATCACGAATGATCGATGATGAAATGCATGACATGAACAAAGCATGCAAAACAAAAGACAAAAACCCAACCACGGAGGAAATAAAATCGCATCTCCGGAAAAGGCAAGAGTTGGAGTTACGAATATGGAAAGTTGTATCGAGGCGTTACAACACTCCACCACTACGAGAGGATCTCGTCCGAGATCTAGGATGGCACGGAGGAGAAAGCGGAAGAGGAAGAGAAGAGGTAAAACTAAGTTGCTTCTTCGACAAGCGATTGAAACCATGAACCTTGAGAGGTTGAACAAATGAAAGAGAGAAAACAACGAAGATGAGCAAAGTTGAAAACACTCCGTTGAAAAGAGGAACAAGGGATCTGACGAGAACCAAGAGTTTTAGTGATAAGATGAATATTGAAACCACTCCGGTTAAAGTTAGATAGAAGAATAAGATTGATATAATTTGGGCAGCACTCCATTTGAAAAGAAGGAAAACTTGATAAGATGAAAATAACTTGAAGAGATGGCAAAACACTCGGTTAAATGGATAAGCAAAGAAAAGAACACGATCCTCACAAAAGCGAGGTGATGGTTAAAGAGCACAACATCACAATGCCTCGGAAACAAAGCATGATGGTAATATAGTTGGAATGAATAGAGCGAAGAATGAAACCAACATCTCCTACCATAAATGGATTTGAAAGAGCATCCTTACAAAGTAGAATTGAGCGGAGTTGTTGGAAAATCAACAACGGAAGAACACAAGCTTGTAGTGGGCTTATGGAAAAGACCTCAAAATTGAGGTGACCTGCGCCACCAGCGGAAACAAATAATTGGATTGATATCAACAAGGAGGCGAAACTTATTTCACCAGGAGGACAAATGAAGAACTTGGGTCATTTATAAGCACCATAAATAGCTACATTCCTTAGGGAAGGCTGTAGGTGAAATATAACCCAATATAACTCCAACAAAAGATTGATTGGTTGAAAAGATCTCTTGAACAAAAGAAAATGATGGATTTAAAATACCTCATTCTTGACAACATATGAATCATGAAACATGAAGGAAATTGTCAAGAGTGACATAACACCATCTCAAAAGATAAGGTAGAAAGAATTGCACTTCGGAATGCAAGATGAAGAATGCTTGAACTCCTCAAAACAAAACATGTGTTGAGCATCATGTTTATTTTTAGAGTATAGCTTGGCGGATCATAACCGAGAAATCTTGAAGAACAATTGAAGAATGAAAAGAATCCTTGACGAACCACCATGTAGAGCCTCCATGAAGAACTCCAGTAATAAAAGGATGATAAAAAAGAAAGAGAAGTTGAAAACACAGGGTGAAACCTTGCAATGATTTAGATGGAGCTTCGCGATTATATAACCGAGAGGACTTGGAACTCCGGAAAAGAAAAGATGAACAACTTAGAACCGATAAATGATATCATGAACAACTCCGGAAGAAAATAATTGAATCACCTCGAGGAAATAAGAATAAGATTTATTGTATGCTTATCCTTCATCCAATTAAATTGATGACAAGCAATGGATTTTACATACTACTTATTCTTCTTGCAAAAGAATTGAGAAGTGGCATAGCAAACTTGAGAAGGTCTTCATGAACCACGGTGGATTGAAAAACGAATGAATTAAAGTGATAATCAAGGAAAAATAATCTTGAGCGAACCACCAGTAAATGACAATGAACTAAGAAAAGAAGAAAGAATCGCACGGGAAGAATTAGGAAAGCACGAAGATACTTGAGGAATTAAAAAGCAAGAGAGCGAAGAGATCATGAACTGATTGAAGGATATTTGAGCGATGCACGGTATGATTTGGAGAGCGAAGCTGAAAGCTTGAATGAATAATTATGAGATAATGGCCTCGAAGAATCAAAGCTGAAAAGACTCATGAAATGCTCGGATGGGTGAAAATTATTCTCTGTCGAAAACAATTATGAGAGGAATGGCAAGCTAGAACCATGAATCTTGAAGAGAATGGAGCAAGATTTAAGAGAAACTCTTCTTGGTCTTCACATGCTGAGAATGACGATGAAACACCACCATGAATTGTTGAGATACTCAGGGATGAAAATTAGAAAGGTTGAACCAACAATGAAAAATTTGGAAGATCTTGGAAAGACATTTGGTGATGATAACTCATTCTTACGTCAAACTTTGAAAAGAATTTTAGAAGCTCGGAAAATTAGGAAAGTCGGGTAAGATCACAGGAAAGACACGTGGGTTAGGGCCCTCGAAAGAAACATCGTTGAAGGATTGCTTGAAATAAATATTGCACGGTAGAATTAAATGGCTTGAATGAGATAACAACCTCAAAATAACTTGAGCGGATCTGGAATGAAAAGATGAGCCTTCCGAGATATCTTCAACACTCCGGAACAAATGAATAGCGAGAAGTGAATGATTAAGAGGTGCATCGATGTGGAGAAACATTTGAAGCGAGGAAAGAATATGATCAACACTGAAAGCTTGATTTAAATCCAGGAGAAGAAACAACGATGAAGGATGATGAACTTGAAACTGTTGAGCATCTTCATGGGAATCACCGGATAAGAACATTGATTGAAAAGAATGAAGAGACTTCCACAAATAAAGGATACGTGATTAAGAAATCTGAGTCCTTGAAGAAAAAGGGTGGGAGGGCGGAAAACAAAGACAACTTGGGACGGATGAAACAAACA
>JAHIAM010015961.1:0-15311 GCA_021605205.1 Aegilops longissima
GATCACGGGTTAAGCAAAACCCTCGAGTTCGAACCTTTGGAGTGTGCGTGAAGATCTCCTCCTACCGATCACGCCCTAGCTCTCTAAAATCTCACAGACGAACTCACGAACTTCATAGACAAAGACACAAGATTTATACTGGTTCGGGCCACCGTTGTGGTGTAATACCATACTCCTGTGTGTTGGTGGTGGATTGCCTCTTGGGCTGATGATGAACAGTACAAGGGGAAGAATAGCCTCCTGAGGTAAAGGTGTTCTTGTGCTTGATGAACTTGTGTGGGTGAGATGCCTCTGAATGAGTTATCCCCTATGGTGGTGGCTAATTCTACTTATATAGGCCAGTCCTCTCCCCAAATATTGGCGGGAAGGGGCCAACAATGGCCAATTTGAAAGGGGACAGCTAATCTGATTGCTCCCTTGCGCTTCATGTCCTTGGCCTTGGCTTTCTTCTCCTCTCGGTGTCGTGGTGGGAGCTCGAGGAGGCGCCCTCCTCGGCTCTTGCGCACTTGGTCGCCAGAGTTGAACAACTCCGAGGACATGCCAGATCCTCGTGGATAGCGAGCTCTTCCTTCATCTTGATGTCGCGGGCGCCATCGGAAAACCTTGAGATGATGGCCTCGTCCGTCACCTTAGGGATCTTAGGCGGGCGTTGTTGGCGCTGGATGTATACTGGAGGTCTCTCCCAGTGCTGCTGCTTGGCCTTGAGGTCACCCGTGAGCCGTGAGCGATGAGTGCCACAGAAGTTAGCGGCAAGCGGTTGCGCATCTCGTCGAGGAGAATCGAGCCGGTGGCGAGTTCGAGGAGCGAGGCGGGCGCCATCCTTGAAACCATGGGAAACGATTCGCCATGACTTTCTCGTCGGCTGTTAGCAGCCGATGCTCAGCTCATAGACTGCAAGAACTCAGCGAAGTCGGGGTGCCGTCGTGGCGAGGCGATCCGGCTTGAACTTGCCCGGCGGCCTTCGCGCTTCGGTTGTGGCGGCAGACATGTTGTCGTCAGGGCCCGCCTTGGGGGTGGAGCTTGGTCTTGATGGGGTCCGCGCCCTGCCGCTTCTGTTGGCCGCGGTCTTTCCGCGGCCGGTCCGCCTTGATGGTGCGAGGCGGCGGCGTTTTCTTGTGGCGGAGGACTTCTTGGCGGCTTCTCTCATCGCGCGGCTGGGCCTTGATGGGTCGCGTCGTGAGCCGCAGCGTCTTGGCGCCGAAGCGTCTTGATCTGAAGGTGGTGGGCGCTCCGTAAACCCGTCGCCCGTGGTGGCGGGCGAAGCAAAGAAGGGGCGGCGCCGAGGAGCCCCGTGCGAACGAGCTTCGGCGATCTGATCGAGCCGATCCTCGTGAGAGTCGTCGGCCGGCGATAGTATGAGCTCGTCGCCATGAGGACCGCGACCAGCGCGTCCATGGGGGCGGGGCGTGCATGGGAGGAAGAACCGGCCGAAGTCGGCGATGGAGTGGCGTCGGCCATCGCGCCGCCGAGGGTGCAGCGAGGGCGCTGCTGCTCATTCCCGTCGGGCGGTGGTGGCGTTGGCGGTGGCGACGAGGAACAACGAGGTGGCCATAAGCGGGAGCCGTCTAAGCGGCAGCGAGGCGGCGAGGCTGCCGGCGCTCAGCAGCGGCGGCGTCCACCATGGAGCAGCGAACAGGCGGCGAACAGCGGAAGAAGCTTGGCGCACCCCTACCTGGCGCGCCAAATGTCGGATCACGGGTTCCGGCAAAACCCTCGAGGTTCGAACACTGGGTGCATGCGAAGATCTCCTCCCTACTGATCCACGCCCTAGCTCTCTAAGATCTCGCGGATGTAGGACCTTGAAGTATGTCTAGAGGGGGGTGATTAGACTACTTGACCAATTAAAAACTTAACCTTTTCCCAATTTTAGACTTTGGCAGATTTTAGCTATCTTTGAGCAAGTCAAGCAATCTACACACAATTCAAGCAAGCATGCAAAGAGTATATAGGCAGCGGAAATTAAAGCATGCAACTTGCAAGAATGTAAAGGGAAGGTTTGGAGAATTCAAGCGCAATTGGAACATGGATGTTTTTGTCGTGGTTCCGATGGGTGGTGCTATCGTACATCACGTTGATGGAGACTTCAACCCACGAAGGTAGCAGTTGCGTGAGTCCACGGAGGCTCCACCCACGAAGGGTCCTGAAGAAGCAACCTTGTTTATCCCACCATGGCCGTCGCCCGAAGGACTTGCCTCACTAGCGGTAGATCTTCACAGTAAGCGATCTCCTTGCCCTTACAAACTCCTTGGTTCAACTCCACAATCTTGTCGGAGGCTCCCAAGTGACACCTAGCCAATCTAGGAGACACCACTCTCCAAGAAGTAACAAATGGTGTGTTGATGATGAACTCCTTGCTCTTATGCTTCAAATGATAGTCTCCCAACACTCAACTCTCTCTCACGGGTTTTGGATTTGGTGGAAAGAAGATTTGAGTGGAAAGCAACTTGGGGAAGGCTAGAGATCAAGATTCATATGGTAGGAATGGAATATCTTGGCCTCAACACATGAGTAGGTGGTTCTCTCTCGAGAACTAGTAAGTTGGAAGTGTAGGTTTGTTACGATGGCTCTCTCCACGAATGAAGAGGAGGTGGAGGGGTATATATAGCCTCCACACAAAATCTAACCGTTACACAATTTACCAAACTCGGTGGGACGAATCATCAAACTCGGTCGGACTGATTTAGTAAACCTAGTGACCGTTAGGGTTTTGATTGGGGCTGACATGCAACTCGGTAGGACCGATATGGTTAGGGTTAGGGCATAACGTAATCTCGGTGAGACCGATTACACAAACTTCGGTGAGACCAAATTTGGTAATTAGCTAACAGAGAGTTGGTCGGGAGTAAACTTGGTTGGACCGATTCGCTCTTCGGTGAGACCAAAAAGTTCTGAAAGGAAGCAGAGAGTTTACATTGTAATCTCGGTGGGACCGATCGCTCACTTGATTAGACCGAAACATTACGAAGGAAGCAGGAGAGATTACAATCCCATCTCGGTGAGACCGAGATCCCTATCAGTGAGACCGATTTTCCTAGGGTTTGTGGCAGTGGCTATGACATCTGAACTCGGTGGCGCCGGATAGAAAGAATCGGTAGGGCTGAGTTTGACTTTAGGTTTAGGTCATATGTGGATGTGAGAAAGTAGTTTAGGGTTTTGGAGCATATCACTAAGCACATGAAGCAAGAGGCTCATTAAGCAACACCTCATCCCTCCTTGATAGTATTGGCTTTTCCTATAGACTCAATGTGATCTTGGATCACTAAAATGAAAAATGTAGAGTCTTGAGCTTTTGAGCTTGAGCCAATCCTTTGTCCTTGATATTTTGAGGGATCCACTTTCATCATCCATGCCATGCCATTCATTGAGCTTTCCTGAAATATTTGTCTTGGAATAGCATTAGCTCAATGAGCTATATGTTGTTATGAATTACCAAAACCACCTAGGGATAGTTGCACTTTCAATCTCCCCCTTTTTGGTAATTGATGACAACATATAGATCAACTTCGACAAAGATAATAAGATTAAAGAACATAAATAAGCTTTGAGAAGTATGTGATAAGCAAGAGCTCCCCCTAAATTTGTGCATATTTCAAGATTTGGTTTGGACTGCAAAGGCACAAGGAATTAGGCTCATGGGTTACTCTTCCATGTCACATACATCTTGGTGGAGCGCTCAAAATAATAAAGATTGAATACATGCACTCATCACCAAGCAAAGTGAATGATCATATAAGGATAAGTAAGATAGTAACATATAACAAGCATAAGTGTAGCTTATGATCAAACACATGATCATCAATGTCTCACAGTAATTGCATAGTATCTCAAGCAATCAAAAGCAAACAAAGTTCAACCAAGAAGACAAGAGAGAACAAAAGCAGCAAATCTCTCTCTAAAGCCTATGATCTATACATTTTCTCCCCTTTGGCAACAAGTTATCAAAAGTTCCTAGAAAATGCATAGGACTATATCGTCTTTCAGGCTTGGTCTTGGTGGTGGTGTCAGGAGAACTCCAGAGCGAAGGCTTGATCGATGTAGATGGAGCTGAAGGAGTTGGTCTTTGGAGCTGGTTGCCTTTGGAGCTGTGGCTGGAGCTGATGAAGTAACTCTAGTGGCTGGCTCTCTGACTGATCTCTGAGCTCGAGGCACTCGGCAAATGCATCGTTGTTGTCCTGCCCTTCCTCTCTGCATGTCATCCTGTAGCTGCTCCTGGCTGACTAAATCTCGATTACCTTGACATCAAGATCATAGAATTTTTGTTCCATGATTCTTTCGAGGCTCTCCTAGTTTTGAGTTAGGGTGGCCAACCCCTTCTCAATCCATGAGTTGATGCTATCAAGTAACCAAGCTGCTCCTGCTTGTTCTTGAAAGTACTCGAGATGCCTCTGCTTGAGTTGGCATCTTGGCAGCCTTCTCTTTCCTTGCCTTCTCCTTCTTCTCTTGAGCTTGTCTTGATGATGGTTCATTCTCAGTCATGACAACTTGATTGTCCTCAAATTCAGGATAGAGAACCAAGTGTTCCTTATCCAACAGATACTTCTCGGTGCCCATCTTTGAGTTAATAAACTCCTGAATTTGTGGGGCATATCCACAGCTCCTCTTTTGGTCTGCTGTTGTCCTCTTGATAGTTTCAACTATGAGGCTCATGACCTTGAATTTCTGGGACACATAAAAAATGTGAAGCAAGTTAATTGCATGCCCTCTGATCATGTTGTGGTCACCTGATTTGGGGAAAAGAGTGTGCCTTAGGATCTAGTTGATCGTTGGCAGCCAGCGCAGAAGAAAATGGCTGATCCAAACTTGAAAGTCTCAAGTGCATCATCAGGGATCTCCTTGTACATCGTGACATTGAGTTGTGATCCATTTTCTTCTTGGCATAAATATCCAAGTCATTTTCACTCTCCTTGGGGGCATTGATCAGACTTGCCCATTCCTCTATGGTTGATTGGTATCTTGTTCCTTCAGACATCCAAACTATCCTGCCATCTGGATAGAAATGTCTTTGTGGAGTAAATTGCATAATCAGCTCGTCATTCCAGTTTGTGAGCTTCGCCCAACAAAATCTGCAACTCCACACGCCTTGAAGCTGTCATACCTCCGGGATAGTGTTCGCATTCTCCTGAATGTAGGTCGGTCGACCCACCTCATATCACAAACTATGGGCTTCTTATCCAATAAGATGGTCTCATAGAAGTCTCTTTGCTCCTTTTGTGGAACACTGTAATCTCTGACAGTCCTTCTCCTGGTGGCATATGGATCGACTCTCTCATAGCCTCAACCCTAGATCTCTCCTGATCTTCATGTTCTCAGCCACATGATGAGCATCATTGTGGTCTGGAATCTTGGGTTTGAGCTTCCTTAAGACCTGCCCTTCTTCATCTTCCTCGGCTGACAACATCGGGCATTGGGGCCTTGTTCTTCTCATTCTTTGGTATACTCTAGTATTCCTCTTTGGTGCACTCTTGGGCTTGGGGGCAGCTTTGGGCTTTGAAGTAGCAGCCCCTGATCCTATGGCATCACCCATCAGCTTTTGTGCCTTGGGGGCTGGTTCAGCAACCTCTTCTTCTTCCTCTTCCCCCATCATAGAAGGCTTTCCAATCCTCACGGCCATGGTCTTCTTGACCCTTTCCTTCCTTTTCTTTCCTTGGCGTGAGGCTCTTTGGGTTGGGATTCCAAAGAAGCTTGAGTGGAGACTCGTCTTTGGACATTGGTTGTCTACTGCGGGCCTTTTGATCTTCATGCACGGCTTTCTGCAGTTGAGATGTACTCCTTCTTGAGCACTTTATTCTTTGAACTTGCCTCATCCTCAAGCGCCACATAATCTTCATCCTCGGACTCGAGGTCTTCTTCTTTCTTGTCCTTGTGGCAGCCTTGGGCAGATTCTTTGGGAGTGTACGCTCCCCTCATCGAGCTGCTAGAGGGACTAGTGCCCTCACTCATGTGAATCTGCTCTTATGACTTGTTACTTTGTCACTTTGGTGCGACATCTTTTTTGTGTTGTGACCACATGAATAGTTATAGATGAGGTAGAGTGGATGAGCATCACAAAATCTGAGAGATTTTGCAAAGAATGATTCAAAAACTTGGTTTTAGTTTTCCGAGAAAGCATTTCGGATCTACCGATTTTCAAACTCGGTGATACGAAGCAGTTTTGGAACCTAAACTAGTGAACTCGGTCATACTGGAGTCCAGATTGATGTGCACCGAGACTGCTAGGGTTTCACAAAGTTCTAAAATCGGTCACATCGATTGTAGTTCTCGGTCGGGCCAGAGACTTACTAGTGCAATGGCGTTAGCCAAATCGGTGGGACCGAGTTTTCAACTCAGTGGGTCGAGATGGTTTCGTGAAACCTAACCTAAATTTGAATCATACCTATTCTAAGGATTGTTTTGTTGGATAGAAGTGTTTCAATCGTGGCAAGATGCATTATGAACACAATGTCTTTGAGAATCAGACGAGGATATGCTTGTGATCGAGTTCATACCCTAGTTCGGTGAACTTACTTCTGGCTGTGGCAATGGGAGAAGAATTCCGTTGGCGGCGGAGACCAGCTGACGAGGCGGTGGCGACAAAGTCGACGATCCGTAGACCTAGTAGGCAGAAGCGAGCTATCTGTGGCGAGGAGTTTGGAGAAAGTTTTCCAAAATTTGCCCGTGTGAATATATAGCCGACGACCTTTGTCGGTGTGACCGAGTGGAATAACTCGGTGGCACCGAGATGCATAACTGTTAATAGTTCTGACAACTCGGTGTGACGAAATGTTCAAATCGGTTGCACCAAGATGAAAACCTAGATCGACTTAGTGATCTCGGTATGACCGAAATGGAGAATCGGTCGGACGAAAATCCTAAAGAAGTCTTGGAAGTTTAAGTCTATGATGAATCGGGGACTCAAGTGCTCCTCCTGCAAGTGGTTCGAATCGACTTGATCAAATTTTGTGATGTAGCATGAATAGAGTTTGAGACGAGAAAAGCATAGATAGCTAGAGAAGGTTCTTAGGCATTCTTGTCCATCCACTTGGCCAAAGAAAAAGAAGCCAATCAATCAAAACAACAAGTGGATGTCCTCGAATGAGTAAAATATGCATCCAACATGCTCACACAATAAAATGACAAATGAAACATGTGACAAAGCATGCACAACCAATTCTAGCATCTATCAAGCAATTGGCGATGACTAGGTCATCTATATATGCGTATATTGACTTAGGAGTCAAATGAGAACATTTGATCATAGGTCATACTCATCGTTTAAGCTCAAGTGGGGTTACCACTTTTACATAAAGCATTTATGTGTTCACATCATTAGAGTTGCTTTGACTCAATTCTTAGAGTTAAGGTCCCCCTAGATGTGAGATCCCCCCTTAGAGGGATAAACTAACCTTGGGTTTTGTCGATGATGACTTCATGTAGGTGTTGAAGATGTGGATGCTCAATGTTGATGTAGATCTCTTGGAGCAATCCTTTGGAGTGAGTTGCACTTTCAATACCTACATGGGTTAGTCCCACAAGGGACAAACAAGAATATCCATAGACATAGAGTGATGCACACACAAAATGATGTCCATGAAAACATTGGGCTACCTTGTCCCTTGCCTTACCAACATGAGGGTTTGTGACTCCTTGAACTAGTGCAAGATATGGAAGATGATTGCACTTGTCCTTGCCATAATGATATGAGTGAAAAATGTTGGCGGAGTCACCCTCAAGAACTCTCTAGTTCTTCTTCTTCGGGATCCACATCATCTTGATGGGAATCCTTGGTGTAGTAGTTGTGCTTGATGAAGTTGAACTTGACGTAGTCTTGGGAACCCACTTGACCAAGGCCTTAGGTGCTTCTTCAAATGCATCAATCTCCTCTTGAAGCTCGTCCTTGCCTTTGTTCTTGTGGTCTTGTGGTGGAAGATCATCTTGTGCTTGTGTTCCCTTGAAGGAAGTAGGATCATACTTCTCTTGTTGAGGAACAAACTTCGTCTTGAGTCTTGATCTTCTTCCCACTCAACTCCATTGGCATTGAACTTCCGTTCAAAACCAACACCTTGATTCTTCCGGTGCCTTCCTTGCTTGCGTACAATTTCCTCAAATTGATTACTCCTGGCAAGACTCTTGTATACACCTTTCTCTATAATTCCCTTCAATAAGATGTTTTCTTGCTCAAGTGTAACTTGGCTAAGAGAATCATTAGTGGAATCAAGAGAACTACTAGAAGCAACACTATTGGGTTTAGCATTGTTATTGTTACTACTAGAAGAAGAATATTTCTTGTTCTTGTTACTAGACTTGACTTGAGGCATGTTAGTAGATAAGAGTAAATGCTTGGCAATATAAGAAGAGCTTTTCTTACGGAGATCATCATTAATTGCTTTTAGGAACTCATGCTCTTGCTCAAGATTGAGCTTTTCAAAGTGTAACTTCTCATGAGCCCTTAAAAGTTCTCGATGATCTTGAAGATAGTTCATGAGCTAACTTAAGAGTGTTTAGTTCTTTAGTTAGGGCTCAATCTTCTCCTTATCATTGTCATTCGTTTCATCTTGATTAGCATGATTAATTGACGTTTCATCATAGTATTCATCACTAGAGTTGTCAATAAGTAAATCATCATCACCTAGCAAGTCATCTTCATCACTATTAAAATCAACATACTCGGGGTGTGTTACCTTAGGACCTTTGGCCATGAAGCATCTTCCAATTCCTTCATTTGGTGATTCAAATATGTCGTAGGAGTTGGTTGACACAAGTGCTAAACCGGCAACACCTTCATCTTGAGTGTATTGAATCGGAGTGATAGCTTCTCTCGGAGTGATTGTCGGTCGGACCGCATACCCATTCACCAACATGAGCTTGATGTCTTCGTTTTGTGTAGCTCTTTGATGACTTGTCCTTCCTTTTGAATCCTTGCTTCTCCGTGAGGTCTTCGTTCATAACGATCATCTCTACTCCTTCTCTCTCTTGGTGGTGATTCTTCTCTTCTACTTCTTCTCTTGGAAGAATCTTCTCTTCTTTGTAGGGTCGTACACTCATTGGAATAGTGTCAGGGTCTCCCACAATTGTAACAATTTCGCTCTCGACTAGAAGATCTTTTGTCATTGTAGGACCTTGACTTGGAGCTTCTTTCTTTGCTTCTACTCTTGTAGAATTTGTTGAAGTTCTTCACCATTAAGCTCAATTCTTCATTGAAGGTTTGTTTCTCACTTGATGATGTGGGGGCTTCACATGAGGCTTTATAAGCACCACTTGACTTGTTGTGAAGTTCCTCCTTATCCTTGAGTGACATCTCATGAGCAACAATTCTTCAATGACTTCCGTTGGCTTGAGATCTTTGTAATTTGGCATCATTTGGATCAATGTGCTGCGGTATCATATTTTCCATCAATGCTCTTAGAATCTTCTTGATGATGAATCATGTGGTCATCTCTTCACTTCCTAAAAGCAATCTCATTTGTGATAAGAGCAAGCCTAAAGTACATTTCAGCGACACCTTCACCATCCTTCATTTTGAACTTGTCAAGCTGACTTTGGAGCACATCAACTTGGATTCCTTGATGGTCGGTACCTTCATGCATATCGATCAAAGTATCCCAAATTTCCTTTGCATCCTCAAGGCGGCTAATTTTGTTGAATTCTTGGGGCACAAGCCATTGAAGAGGATATCACAAGCTTGGCGTTGTATTGCAGCATTTTCAACTCTTCAGCGCTAGCTTCACGGTTCGGTTCTCTCCCATCAAAATTCACCTTGCAAACCAATACACACAATAGCCCAAGCAGTAGGGGTTATGTCAGAGAATATGCATTTTCATCTTATGCTTCCAACTAGCAAAATTAGTGCCATCAAAGTAAGGACCTCTAGGGTGATAATTTCCCTCGCTAGACACCATACTCTCCTAGGTTGTGAAACCAAGGCTATGACCACCAAAAGCTATGGAAATCAAAGCAAATGGAGACCAAAGCTCTGATACCACTTGTAGGGCCTTGAAGTATGTCTAGAGGGGGGGTGATTAGACTACTTGACCAATTAAAAACTTAACCTTTTCCCAATTTTAGGCTTTGGTAGATTTTAGCTATCTTTGAGCAAGTCAAGAAATCTACACACAATTCAAGCAAGCATGCAAAGAGTATATAGGCAGCGGAAATTAAAGCATGCAACTTGCAAGAATGTAAAGGGAAGGGTTTGGAGAATTCAAACGCAATTGGAGACACGGATGTTTTTGTTGTGGTTCCGATGGGTGGTGCTATCGTACATCCACATTGATGGAGACTTCAACCCACGAAGGGTAGCAGTTCTTGTGAGTCCACGGAGGCTCCACCCACGAAGGGTCCATGAAGAAGCAACCTTGTCTATCCCACCATGGCCGTCGCCCGAAGGACTTGCCTCACTAGCGGTAGATCTTCACAAAGTGGCGATCTCCTTGCCCTTACAAACTCCTTGGTTCAACTCCACAATCTTGTCGGAGGCTCCCAAGTGACACCTAGCCAATCTAGGAGACACCACTCTCCAAGAAGTAACCAATGGTGTGTTGATGATGAACTCCTTGCTCTTGTGCTTCAAATGATAGTATCCCCAACACTCAACTCTCTCTCACGGGTTTTAGATTTGGTGGAAAGAAGATTTGAGTGGAAAGCAACAGGGAAGGCTAGAGATCAAGATTCATATGGTAGGAATGGAATATCTTGGCCTCAACACATGAGTAGGTGGTTCTCTCTCGAGGCTGGTAAGTTGGAAGTGTAGGTTTGTTCGATGGCTCTCTCCACGAATGAAGAGGAGGTGGAGGGGTATATATAGCCTCCACACAAAATCTAACCGTTACACACAATTTACCAAACTCGGTGGGACCGAATCATCAAACTTCGGTCGGACCGATTTAGTAAACCTAGTGACCGTTAGGGTTTTGATTGGGACTAACATGCAACTCGGTAGGACCTATATGGTTAGGGTTAGGGCATAACGTAATCTCGGTGAGACCGATTACACAAACTTCGGTGAGACCGAATTTGGTAATTAGCTAACGGAGAGTTAGTCGGAGTAAACTTCGGTGGGACGATTAGCTCTTCGGTGAGACCGAAAAGTTACGAAAGGAAGCAGAGAGTTTACATTGTAATCTTAAGTGGGACCGATCGCTCACTTGGTTAGACCGGGGCGTTACGAAGGGAAACAGAGAGATTACAATCCCATCACGGTGAGACCGAGATCCCTATCGGTGAGACCGATTTGCCTAGGGTTTGTGGCAGTGGCTATGACATCTGAACTCGGTGGCGTCGGATAGAAAGAATCGGTAGGGCCGAGTATGACTTTAGGTTTAGGTCATATGTGGATGTGAGAAAGTAGTTTAGGGTTTTGGAGCATATCACTAAGCACATGAAGCAAGAGGCTCATTAAGCAACACCTCATCCCTCCTTGATAGTATTGGCTTTTCCTATAGACTCAATGTGATCTTGGATCACTAAAATGAAAAATGTAGAGTCTTAAGCTTTTGAGCTTGAGCCAATCCTTTGTCCTTGATATTTTGAGGGATCCACTTTCATCATCCATGCCATGCAATTCATTGAGCTTTCCTGAAATATTTTTCTTGGAATAGCATTAGCTCAATGAGCTATATGTTGTTATGAATTACCAAAACCACCTAGGGATAGTTGCACTTTCAGTGGACGAACTCGACGAACTCGCAAGACAAAGACACAAGATTTATACTGGTTCAGGCCACCGTTGTGGTGTAATACCCTACTCCAGTGTGGTGGTGGTGGATTGCCTCTTGGTGATGATGAAGCGATTACAAGGGAAGAACAGCCTCCCGAGGTTGAGGTGTTCTTGTGCTTGCGAACTTGTGTGGGTGAGATGCCTCTGAATGAGTTATCCCCTCGGTGGTGGCTAGTTCTACTTATATAGGCCTGGTCCTCTCCCTAATATTGGCGGGAAGGAGCCAACAATGACCAATTTGAAGGGGACAGCTAGTGGCTTATCGACAAAAGCGGTCTTCGCTTTGCAAAAAGTTACAGCGATGGCGCGTCTTGGGGCTTCATGGTGACCTCCTTCTTGCCGTCCTGCTAGTCTTGGTCTTGTTAGCGATATGAAACATTTCCTTGGCGCCTCGGTACTCGGCGCTGCGCTTGCCCTTATGGCAGAAGAGGAAACAAGAGACTGCTGTGTGGCGCTCGCTTTGGTCTCGGTCGTCATGGCTCACGTCACGAGGACCTCGCGAGGTTTGGCTTGCCTTGATCTCTCCGCCCCTCGTGAGCCTGCCTGGCGAGGCCGCTCCTGAGGAGGTCTTGTGTCGTCTGCCTTGCGAGGCTTGGCCCCTCGCGAGGGTCTTGAATGCCTTGTCGATGAAGATGGGCTGCACGGGCCTGCTAGCTCAGCCACGCCGTGGGCCGCAGACAAGCAAGTCTAAGGACCTCCGTTCCCAGAACGCCGACAGTAGCCCCCGGACCCAAGGCGCGCTCGGGCTTGGCTTCGAGATGAAGCCAAAGGTCAAGCGCGGAGCGCCGCAGGCCCCAAAAGCCCGCGGCCTCGGTTGATGCGTGGCGGTTGATTGGACGTGGGCGTCTCCGCTTCCCCATACTGCCTCGGCAACCGCCCAACTTGACAAGTCCCTGCGACATGCAAGAAAAACCATCATTACTTGTGTGCGTAGAGCTGGTTGGCCTTCTCACTATAAATGAGGAAGGCAGAGCCCCATCCCCACTTCTTCCCATTCCTGCCTTCTTCCTCCTCTGCTCCCTTTGCTAGTAGCAACTTCAATGGTGCCGATCCGAAGGTTACGAGTGACGAGAGGAAAGATTCCCCCGACCGCCGCCATTGTTGCTTCCATGAAGAAGAGGCGGTCCACGCTTGTGATGCAGCAGCGATGCAGAATGGTGATGAGGCCTTGGTGTGAGTGGCCTCCTCTGAGTATCCACTGCCCTTATCGCCCAAGCAGGGGCTCGGGAGGAAGAACAGCGAGCACCGCGCGCGTGCACATGACCAAGGTCGGCCAGCTCTGGCCTGGCGCCGTCGCTCATGGAGTCCATGCTGCTGACTCCTCACGCGAGCTTGTGTTGTGGGCGATGATGCCCCCAAGCTCCTGGATCTGCTTCCCGCGCTTCTTCTCCGACGTGATGCTGTCGTGGTTCTAAGTCTGACAGTAGAATAGGGGGTAGGTATGGAGAGGCAAGATCCTAGCTATGGAGTAGTTGTATACACAAGGATTCTGAGTTCGAGCCCTTCTCGGAGGAAATAGCCCTCGTCTCGGGCCGGGCGGTCATTTGGATTATATGTGTATGTGTTACAAAGTGCGAACCCTTCTACATGGAGGGGGTGGCTTGTATAAGTGCGCGGGACCCCAGCCATTACGTAGTAGAGGGTTTAAGGTGCGTTAAAGCTAGGCGTTCTTGGTAGCATACTTACATAAAAGTGTCATTAAGGTCATAAAGACTATTTAACTACTGACCGTTTGGACATCAGTGGCTCTTGGACTCTTGGTGGTCAAGTGGGTCTTCATAGTTGAGTGTCTTTGAATCTGTCAGTGGAAGCCTACGAGGTCATTGGAAGGCTGCTTCTCTTGTGAGTGTCCTTGTGGAGGTACCTTTGGGCAGGTCTATGACCCTACCCGGTACATGACTTCATCATTAGCCCCGAATGGATCGAGGTTTGAGTGAGGAAGGAGTTGATAATCTTTCCGACCTGTTCTTCGTGTTGTGAGTCGTCTTACTCTGGATCAACGACCTTTTAGTGATGGCATCAACTTCTCTTTCGGTCGCCTTGATCCATTCTTCCGTTGTCGAGTGAACTTTGTGAACACGAGGATTTCGGCGACGGATCTGAAATCTGTTATCGATGAGTTGCTCTGCGGTTAGCGGATTTCGCGGGATCGAATTTTGGGAAGCGCTAAGCGGAGAAAACCGTGGCTTTTCGGATGGGATAAGGCGATGGCGCCTCGATCCTCGCGCCACCTTTTACCGCCACGTATTGTCGCGGCGCTTATTGCGGAGATTGTGGCCGGGATTATGCAGGCCTACGGTTGACCACTCGGGCGACCCATATAAAGCGTTGGACCGGGCATTTTTGAGCAGTCGTCCTCGGACTTCTCCTCTCTCGCCTCAAAACTTTCTGCCACGCTCTCCGTCTGTCCAGCGCGCAAGCTTCGGTACTTTTCGCCATGGCGACCATGGTGAAGGACAAAGGCGCATACAGAGCAGGTGAAGAAGGCGGTGGCGAAGGCCAAGGGAGGCGCCCGGTCAGGCGGTTCCTCTTCAGCGGTCCAAAGCTGCCTGCGGGCTGGGTCAAGAGGCTGGATCGATCGACCATCACGGAGAAAGATCTCCACCGATCAGCCAGCGAAGGACTGATCCCCATGGGTCGTGAGAGCTTAAGACGCGGAGTGGCAACAGCGACTTTGAAGAGGGTGGCGCGTCCTCACAGCCTGCCGTAGATAGGGGTTTTCTCGCCGCCAAATCCTTTTTAGGGGTTTCGAACTTTTTGGGCGCAACTCCACCATTTCCTCAAACTCCATTGTGTATCTTGCTGCTTTCGTTTAGCTCTGCGAAAATTTCTTGGGTTGTCGACCGCATTGGGGTCTTTTCAAGCACATATTCACTGTCGCTCTCGCCGGTGAAAGAAAAGCGAACGAATGGCGAGAGGACCCAAGTAATCAAATGTGTGGGGACTCGGGGTCGAGATGAGGGGAAAGCGCCTTTCAGTTATGACTCTCCCGGCTCGGTTAGAGGTGGCGAGTCGACACTGTTTTCTGCCAAGACCGGCCGGCCTTGGCGTCGTCGGCTCCCTCCTTTCTCCATGGTCAGTGAACAAGCCATCTTCCACTGAAGGTGTTACGGAGGAGAAGGCCCAAGTAAAGCTGGCGATGGGCGTGTAGTCCAGCTTATTCACGATGGGGTGACGGCATGGATCTCCACGGAGATTTTTTCTCCGGCAGCGTATTCAGCCACTCCAATCTGAGGTCATCCGATGTGGATGTACTCGATGCGGATGATACCACCGGGTCCATCGGAGGAGGTTGATAGCGCCATCTTGGAGAAGTGGATGGCTGCCATCCACGGAAATAAAGACAACCCTCGCGAACTGGGAGATTCCACCACTCGACGAGTTACCAACCGGACAAGGTATCACCACTTATCTCCATTGTGATTCTGCTGCATTCATTCTGTTTTGATGTCAATTTAAATCGGTGACTTTCACCTTGTTTTGTTGTCTTCTAGGTCACCAGAGATGTACTCGATGCCCAGCAGGCGCGGGAAACAACGAAGAAGAAGAAGGAAGTGGAGGTGAGAGTCCGGAGGAATGGGAGTCAACGGCGAGGAGGATGATGGCTCGATGAGGAGGA
>JAHIAM010015965.1:0-11825 GCA_021605205.1 Aegilops longissima
CAAACCGTCCCTCTCCTCCCTGGGCGGCTCTCCCCTCGCGTGCTCCCCGGGTCTCTGCAGTGGCCTCCCCCCCTATCTTCCCGTCGGCGCCCGCCCTGCCCCCCCCTCCCCCGTCCCGCCCGGCCTTGGCCCCGGCAGGGGCTCCCCCACCCTACCTCGCCTCAAGGGCCCGGGCCCGGGCCCACCAAGCCCTCCCAGGGGCCCTCGGGCTCCTCGTCAGACCTGACCACCCGGGCCCCCCTCCCCTGGCCGAGATCAGGAGGCGCCCCAGCCCCCACAGGTTCTTGGGAGCAGACCCCACCCCTTGCCGGCACCAGGGCCAATGACATGGGGGCCCCACCCCCGAGCAGTTTAAAAATAAAAAGGAAAAAATAATGAAATTTAAATAAATAATAAATAAAATGAATAAAACTAATTAATTAATTAATTAATAAATTAATTAAGTAATTTAATTAATCTAATTAATCCGATTAATTAAACCTAATGACTAATTAACCTAATTAATTTGTTAATTAAACTTAACTAAGTTAATTAGTTAAGTTATGAAGGGGTCCCATGCGAGTTGACTTAGTCCCCCACTTTCTTGACGTCGGCGCATCATCTTTCATAAATTTTGAATTAATTAATTAATTAATTAAATTCGAAATTATTAAAATCTTTTAAAATCATATCTTTTAATCCGTAACTCGGTTAAAATATTTCAACATGAAAGTTGCTTTCCAGGAGGCGTCCGGATCACGTCCGTTAAATGCCACCCCCTAACCTCCCAGACCTCCTTTTCCCCTCGGCTCCTCAAAACCCTAAACAGGGAATACATTCCGGATGTTTCCCCAAATCCCCTCATACCACGTTAGGGCACGCCTAGCATCGCTTCTTGGCATGTCATGCATCGATATGCATCTGTTTACTTGGTATTCATTGTTTCTTCCCCTCTTTCTCCGGTGAACGAGGCCAACCCTTTGGCGATTCGACTACGGTGTTGGGACCCCTCTCTTGCCGACAACGGGCCCCCCCCCTTGATCACGGATAGCCTACTCTTTCTATTCTTGCATTAGAGTAGTGTAGCATATTCTTGCTGGATACTCCTATCTTTGTATTTTCCTTTTACTCTTGTTGTTACCATTAACGCAATCCTATATGCTTTATAGGATGCTAGTTTTCATCTGGCCCTTTCTTGTCCTCTTGGAGCTATACTATCGGGCCGTGATCACTCGGGAGTTGATCACGGGTATATACTATATCTTATACATGATACATGTGGAGACTAAAGTCGAATCGGTGATGGAGCACCCAGTGGATCTTGAGGCGGGCGCAGGGAGTTGAGACCGCCTAGGGAGAGGTGGGCACGACATTCGGCGTTAGCGGTTATCTGCACACGAGGTCTTGGTATTTGATCTGGTTGGCTCTGAGCTTATCGCACTAACCATCTCGTGGGAGTAGTTATGGGTATCCGGCGTCGTGGTATCGGTAAAGCACTTGAGCGTCGGCTGACGGTAGCGCGGATTGGACTGGCACCACTAGGCTAGAGTGCGCTTCGGCCGCCCATAGCGTCTTGAGGTGTGCTTTCGAGGCGATGGGCCCGGACCCTGCGCCAGGTTTAACCGGCGTCTTGGCCTCTCTGTTGTGCCTAGGTGGGGCTGCGGCGTGTTGATCTTCAGCGGCGGGCATGACCGGAAAGTGTGTCGACCAAATGGGATCAAGCGTCTTGGGTAAGATGGTGCACCCTGCGGATTAATCTATTCGGATAGCGTGATCTTGATACAGGATGACTTGAGTTGTACCTTGAGCTTATGACAACTAGAACCGGATACTTGATAAAACACACCCTTCCAAGTGCGGATACAACGGTGGTGCTCTCGCTCGAGGATATGAGCGGGGATGCCGGGTAGGATTATGCTATGTGATGTTACTTGGAGGACTTCAGATTTTCCCCTCCTACATTTGCAAGCAGGGTGTCGAGCGTAGTCTTCGTTAAGACTAACTATCCCCTCTTATTACGGCATTCGAGTTCGGTCCTTGATATGGCCCTTTACACATATATCCATGCATATGTAGTGTAGCTCCTTGCTTGCGAGTACTTTGGATGAGTACTCACGGTTGCCTTGTTCCCCTTTTCCCCTACCTCTACGATTCTGCAGCGACTATGGAGCCAGGGCAGGCATACCGTCGATGATACTACTCTGGAGGTGCCTACTACTACTGCAGCCCGCGGCGACCGAAGTAACCTAGGAGGATCCCGAGGCGGAGGCCTGCTCCTCTTCGATCTGTATCCGGTTTGTGCTAGCCATCTTACGGCACCTTGTCTAACTATATACGTACTCGGATATTGTTGCTTCATGACTTCGTCTATGATCGAGCACTTGTATTCGAGCCCTCGAGGCCCTGGCTTGTATTATGATGCTTGTATGACTTATTTTATTTGTAGAGTTGTGTTGTGATATCTTCCGTGAGACCTTGATCTTGATCGTACACATTTGCGTGCATGATTAGTGTCTGATTGAATCGAAGCGTCAAGTTGTATCGAGCCATTTGCTGTGGAATCCCATTCCACACTCCTTGGCGATCGAGTCTAGACATTGCAAAACTTTTACTAACTTGGATGTGTGCCTTACAATTACGTCGCCATCGGATGGTACTAGGATCTTTTACTCCTCGACCTTTACTCACGGGACTGAACTATCTTCTACTCGGGTTAAGCGATTTTACTAACTAACACTTGGATCCGTGACCATTCACCCCAAAGTTGGATATAGCCTTAGTTGTTCTTGGAATTGTATTTGAGCAATTTCCACCTGTCATTAACTCCTTTGAAATGTCTTTGTTTCAGATGGAACCCACGAGGCAGGTAAATGCGCCACACGGCGGCCATTGGTGCCTCGGGATCACTGCGGTGCTAGCGAGATGATGACCTATCGGGTTATTCTTTGGCACCGAGTACACGTCTATGAGGAGTACGGGACTATAACCGGAGCGATGCAGCGCCATCGTCCACCTCTACACTTCGAGATCAGGTCCACTCTTGTCTGCACACACGCCATGGTGTTGGAGTGACTATCGATATGGCGATCCACGATCTGCTTATGCTGCTCGACCGTCTTCGTCGCGTATCGAGAGTTGGACACCTCCCCTTGAGCACATTGCTATCGCGTCGATGTTGGTGAGGAGGTTACTACTGCTGCCTACTCCTTTGTCACCGAGCCCTTCCACCATCGAATTTTGTTACGCATCTTGATTGGCTGGATCGAGCTAACCGAGCTCTTACGCCCGAGTTGTACATCACCCGTCGGCACCTCTACCGTGCTCGGCTGATGCACCTTTGTCCGATCCGGAGAGCTGCGCGTTCTGCGATCTACCCGCCGGACGTGATGCCTCGGGGTGTCGGTTGGCGGGCGTGGGAGGCTACTCTCCGCGCAGCCCTCTTACGCCCGGGGCGTGGATTCAGCACGAGTATCCAGCGGCCCCAGTCAGCAGCGTGGAGGACTATCGCTGCCGCACTACCAGCTTCGACTCTGCTACCTCCATGATGCAGCGTGGGGTGATGTAGACTTGCTTGTTAGTGTTTGATGTAATCGCCCAGCGAGCTGCGTGCCGCCTATGATGTAGTAGTCTATGTCTTGGACTCTATATGTCGAACTCTATGCATGATTCCTTTTGTAAAATATACCAACTACTATGTAGTTCCCATCATCTGCGTTCATTATGCATGTTTCATCATGAATGATTCTGTCTCTTGCTTAATTTCTCAAATCTTTGAACTACCTGTTATATAATAGCGGGATGGTTATGCCAGTGTAGTAATCGTGGTGCCAACTTCCCACCACCGCTTTGAGTACATGGCTGGTATGGTCCAACAGCTTCGAGATGAATCGCAGAGTTCATGGAGAACATGATGGCTCGAGTTTCCTCGCCCCAATATGAACCAGCACCAAAGCGGAACAACTCTGGAGGATTTCATCAGCTGAACCCGGCGTGTACGCAGCTCAACTCAGCCGTGGATCTTGATGGCGCTCCGTGACATCACCTATGAGATGGAGTCTGCTGATGTAGCCCACCGACTATGTCACTTTGCATCCTTCTTCTGAAAGGACCCAGCTCAATGGTGGGACAGCCACGGCGTACTGCTGAGTTGGAACACTCATCACTGGCGGACTTCGGGCTGCCTTCGTGCCGCTTCATCCCTCAAGGGTCATGGACGGAAGAAGCGTGAATTCATAACCTCACCCAAGGCAACAAAGGCTATCAAAGCTTATCGTGAGAGTTCTTGGACTTGTCTCGCTATCTTGAAGAGGACATTGCAAGCGATGCGTAGATAGGAGAAGTTCGTGGCGGCCTTCAAGGCTGACATCAAGCTCGCACTTCTAGTGCCGCGACTTTCTGATTTGCCACCTTGGTGAACAAAGCTATCAATGTCGAAACTAGTGCAAGGAATACGGAGCTCTAACGGTATGGCAGTGACACGGGCTCATCTTGGGCCCGTCCTCGTGAAGCGCAAGATATGGATTCCCAACGGTATGTACCAGGCCGAATACTGCTCCAAAGGCAGAACTATCTGCACCTCGATACGCCTACAACTAAGCGACGAAGCTTCCAGCTCCACCACCCCAAGCTCTGTTCTAACTCCCAATAATGGTTTGTGCTTCGGTGTGGACAACAGAGCACCGTGCTAGAGAATGCAACGAACCGAGAATCATGGCCCTTCCAGCTGGTAGTGGAAACACCCAACCCGCAACAACATGGCCAAGCCTTGTGGTCGAGTTCAGGCCAACCACGTTGATCTGAGCGAAGCTCAAGACTCAACACTGCTCTTGTGATGGGTACACTTCTAAATAAATTGATTACCGCATCGTTCTATTTGATACGGTGCATCACATTCATTCATGTCGGAGAAGATTTTGCATGCTTGCGACATTAAATGTGAAGACATGAATGCTTAATTAGTACACACCCTGCAGACCAATGTCGAACCTCCATGATTTTGCAGCGGCGTCCCGTTGAAATCGAGGTGGAATTCCTAGTCTCTCCCATCGTGCTTAAGTCTTGTAGCATTGACCTCATTACGGGAATGAATTGGTTAAAAGGCATCTTGCCTCCATAGTTTGCGCCACGAAGACGATCCATCTGCCACACCCTTGGATGAAATAGTCACTTACCAAGCCCATACGGTGCAAAATGCGAGGCAAGGCTCTATGCATTGAATGCATTGAGCGCCGCACCACTCGAGGTATTGAAAACATTCTGTCGTTTGTGATTTCCAAGGCGTCTTCCTGAAGAACTTCGAGATTCCCCAGCTAGAGCTGTCGAATTAGTCATCGACTTGAAACCGGCACCACTCCTGTATAGCGACCCTACAAGATGCCGCGCATGAACTCCTTGAGCTAAAGGAGAAATCGACAAATCTCTTCAAAGCGGCTTCATTACGCCCAAGTTGCTCACCTTGGGGAGCACCTTCTCTTTGTCAAGAAGAAGGATGGGACAAACCGGTTGGTCCAAGACTACCGTCCTATAAATCAAGCTACCATTAGAATAAGTATCCTCTTCCTCGGATCAATGATCTTTCAGATCAATTGGCTGGTTCGTCGATATTCTCAAAACTTCGACTTGAGGTTGGGTTACCACCAGATCCGTGTTACGTGAGGAGGATATCCCCAAGACCGCCTTTGTGACTCGTTATGGTTCATACGAGTACACCGTCATGTCTTCGGCAACCAATGCTCCAGCCACCTTCTCTACTTTGATGAACTATATATTCATGGATTACCTCGACAAGTTAAGTAGTGGTTTATCTGGATGATATCTGATCTTTTCAAGAATGAAGAAGAACATCTTGAACATCTTAGTCTTGTGCTTGAAAAGCTACGAGAGCATCAACTCTATGCCAAGTTCTCCAAATGTGAATTCGGCTTCCGAAGTAACCTACCTTGGACATGTCATCTCTAAGGATGGTATTGCCGTCAACCACTGAGCGAGTTCGAGGCTATTCTCGATTGGACTCCTCAGAAGAGCGTTAAGCAAGTCGAGAAGTTTTCTCGGTCTACTTGACTATTGCCGTCGATTAAATGAGAACTTCTCCAAGATTACCAGACCTCGACTAACTTTGTTGCATAAGGCGTCAAGTTCAATGGACGGATAATTGTCGGGAAAGTTTCCGAGCACTCAAAGACAAGTTGACTTCTGCCCGATGCTAGCTCCTCGATACTAAGAAGGACTTTGTCATTCTTGCGGCGCTTCTCGTCAAGGATTAGGCGGTGTTCTAATGCAAGAAGCGCAAAGTGGTTGCTTATGCCTCTCGCGATTCGCCCTCACGAAGAAACTATCCAGTTCACGACCTCGAACTTGCTGCTGTCATTCATGCGCTAAGCGATGGCGACATTACCTTCTCGATGTCGTTGCGAGATCTTCCTTGACCACCAAAGTCTGAAGTATCATTTACTCAGCCAGACCTGAACCTCCGTCGGCGAGAGATGGATGGAACCGTGGCGAGACTTTGATTTGGGTATTTCCTATCGCCGAGCAAGGCTAATGTAATGGCTGATGCCTTGAGCCAAATCTTCTTGCAACCATCTTGAGTTCACAAAGTTCAGCCCTCACTTGTTGAAGAATTGACTGAACCTCCATATTGTTCCTCACGTTTTCGCTCCCCCTCCTCGGAGTTCCATAAGATGAATCTCCGTGTTGTTCCCCAGGGTTCCCTCTATACCGGCTGTTGAACCCGATCTCGTGGGCACCATAAAGACAATGCAGGGATTTGACTCCGAAGTCTACAAGATTAAGCAAGACCTCAAAGAAGAAATCCCTCATTCTTCACTATTCTTGATGATGGCGCCTTGTACTTCAAGGCCGCCTAGTGGTGCATGTAAGAAGGAAAACCTGAATATGACCCGAAGGTTATGAAAGAAGCTCATGATCGCCTCTATGTATCCATCCTGGTAGTACAAAGATGTATCAAGACATTAAATCGAGAGATTACGTGGTCTAATATGAAGCGGACATTGCTACGCTATGTTGTTGAGTGTGGCGTTTGCCGTCGTATCAAAGCAGAACATCAAAGGCCTTACGGTACTCTAGCCTATCTCTATTCTGAGCGGAAATGGGACCATGTTGAAATGGACTTAATCCTTGGATTTCCCAAATCGCGAAAGGTAATGATGCTATTCTTGTCGTCATTGACCGGCTTTCTAAAGTTGCTCATTTCTGGCGGTCGAAAAGCGATCATTGCTAGCCACTTGCAACTCTCTATATGTCGAGTTGTTTCACTTCACGGTATTCCACTGGTGTTCGATTCGGACCGTGGCAGCTTATTCACTTCAAGATTACGGGCAAGTTTTCAAAAGCTATGGGGACTCATTTATCTTCGATCTGCGTTTCATCCATGATCTCAAGAACAAGTTGAGCGTGTCAATCAAATTCTCGAAGACATGCTTGAGCTTGTGTCGTTCCTTGACAGAAATGGGAGGAATCTCTCCCGTATCTGAGTTCTCTTATAATAATAGCTATCAAGCTAGTCTAAAGATGGCCCCCTTGAAGTGTTATATGGGCGAAAGTGCGAACCCCTCGAACTGGTCGAAGCGGGGCGTCCACTCTTGGTCGGATATTATCCAACATGCGAAGAAAAAGTCCGCATTATTCGCGAGAATCTCAAGGCGCTTTCGATCCGTCAAAAAGTAATTATGACCGACATCATAAAGACATGGTCTATCAACTTTGGCGAAAAGGCCTATCTTGCGTTACACCAATGAAGGGTGCTCACGCTTCGGGATCAAGGGCAAGCTAGCTCCTCGCTATATCGGCCCATTCACTATTACGGAAAGGCGTGGAAAAGTGGCATATCAAGCTGGAGCTTCGTCGAACCTTTCACGGAGTTCACGATGTGTTCCACGTGTCACAACCGGCGCTGCTTCAAGGACCCAATCCGAGCGATGGACCATGAAGTGCTCGGTTACAGAGGACCTCTCCTATAAAGAGCATCCGGTCCGCATTCTCGACCAAGCTGAGCGCCGCTGCGTCGGAAGGAGATCAAATTCCTCAAAGTCGATGGTGAATCACTCTAAAGGCGAAGCCACACAGGAGCGAGGATGCTCTGAGATGATTACCCGCCTCTTTCCTTCTACCTCCTAAATCTGGGGCGAGATTTCTTGTAATGGAGGAGATTTGTAACACCGGATGATTAAGCACGATAATCACCTCGATTCTGTGACTAACCTCACGTTGATTGAACTCGGTCTAAAACAAATTCAAAACAAAAGCAAGCGATAAAAGTTTTCAAAAACTAAAACTAAAATGTTAGGGGTTGTTAAAATAACAAACCTAATTATGGTGGGGTGCACAAATTTTTGTAAAGTGTTTTGGTATTTTAAATAAACTAAAACAGAAAGAAGAAAATAAGAAAAGAAAAGATAAAACAACGATTGTGGGAAACCCACAGCCATGAGGCCAAGCCCCCACTTGGCCGATCGGCCACACGTGGGCGGCCCAACCGCCTCCCCACTTAACCCCCCCGTGCGTGGGAACCCTAGCCCCCATTCGCCCTCCCAGATCCTTCCCCCCACCGCCCGACCTAGATCAGGGCCGATCCGTCGCGCCCCCTCTGCCGGCGATCTCGCCGCCCGACGCGTCGCCCCCTCTCCCCTCGCCCCTCGCGCCGCTGGACCGCCTCCCGCCGTCGCCCACCCTTGAGGCCCTCGCCCGCATGAGGTCGTCCCACCCCAGCCGCCTCACGGATCTCCCAAGCGCCCGGTGGCCCCTCCCTGACCTCCTCGCCGGTGCCACGAGCTCCCAGCGCTCGTCTTGAACCCCGACCCAGTGAGCTCTCCCTCTTCCCGTCGCTCCCTCGTCCCCCTCCCGGCGCCACCGTCGCCCGGGCCTCCGTCGCCGGCTCGCGCCCCCCTCCAGCGTCCTGCACCGAATCCGCCTCCCTCTCCTCCCCCTCGCCCGGCGCTCTCCCCCCCGTGCTCACCTTGGTCTCGGTAGCCTCCCCCCTCTCTTCCCGTCGTGGCCTGCCTCCTTGCCCGAACCCCCACGCCTCCCGTCCTGCGCCCGGCGCCGCCTTGTGCCGTGTCCGCATCCCCTCGCCTACCTCCGCCGCCTCCAAGCGACCGGGCCCGTCTAGCCCGCCCCAAAGCCTCAGGGGACCGCCCTCGCCCGGCTCCTCGTCAGACCCGACCCTGCCAGCCCCCTCCTGTGCCTGTGAGATCAGGCGGCCGCCCACGTCCCCACAGGTTTGCGCCGAGCAGACCACGCCACTGCCTTGGCTATACAGGGCCAATGACATGAGTCCCACCCCAGAGCAGTTTTAAAATAAAAAGGAAAAGAATAATGAAATTTAAATAAATAATAAATAAAATGAATAAAACTAATTAATTAATTAATTAATTAATTAATTAATTAAATAATTTAATTAATCTAATTAATCGATGAATTAAACCTAATGACTAATTAACCTAATTAACTATTGTTAAACTTAACTAAGTTAATTAGTTAGCGATTATAATGACGAGGTCCCACATGTCGGGGTTGACTTAGTCAACCTGTTATTCTTGACGTCGGCATGACATCATCTTGGCGTCATAAATCTATTTTTCGAATTAATTAATTAATTAATTAAATTCCATAAATTATTAAAATCTTTTAAAATCATATCTTTTAATCCGTAACTTCGGTTAAAATATTTTCAACATGAAAGTTGCTCGAGCAGCGAGGCGAATCCGGATCGCGATCGTTAAATCGCCACACACCCTAACCTACTCGAGACCTGCAACTTTTCCCCTCGGCTCCTTGCAAAACCTAAACAGAATACATTCTCGGATGTTTCCATAACGATACCACCTCATACCACGTTAGAACACGCCTAGCATCGCTTCTTGGCATGTCATGCATCGATATGCATCTGTTTACTTGGTATTCATTGTTTCTTCCCCTCTTCTCTCCGGTGAACTCACGAGACCAGCCAGCTGCTGGCGGCGTTCGACTACGGTGTTGGCGACCCTCTCTCTTGCCGAGCAACGAGGCAAGCCCCCCCTTGATCACGGATATCGCCTACTCTTCTCTATCTGCTTGCATTAGAGTAGTGTAGCATATTCTTGCTTGAGATACTCCTATCTTTGTTGCATAGCTTTGTCCTTGTTACTCTTTGTTACCATTACGCAATCCTATATGCTTAGTATAGGATGCTAGTACTTTCATCAGTGGCCCTACTTTCTTGTCCGTCTGTGAGCTATACTATCGGGCCGTGATCACTCGGGAGTTGATCACGGTATATACTATATACTTATACATGATACATGTGGAGACTAAAAGTCGAATTGGTGATGGAGCACCAGAGTGGATCTTGGAGGCGGCAGGGCGAGTTGAGACCGCCTAGGAGAGGTGGGCTGGCCTGTTGGCGTTCAGGATTATAACTGCAGCTTGAGGTCTTGGTATTTGATCTGGGTTGCTCTGAGCTTATCGCACTAACCATCTACGGGGAGTAGTTATGGGTATCCGGCGTCGTGGTATCGTAGAAGCACTTCGAGCGTCGGCGACGGGCGGCCGGATTGGGCTGGAGCGCCACTAGGCTAGAGTGCGCTTCGGCCGCCCGCATAGCGTCTTGGTGTGCTCGAGGCGATGGGCCCGACCCTGGCGCTTAGGTTTAGACCGCGTCTTGGCCTCTGTTGTGCCTAGGTGGGGCTGCGGCGTGTTGATCTTCAGCGGCGGGCATGACCGAGAAAGTGTGTCGGCCAAATGGGATCAAGCGTGTTGGGTAAGATGGTGCACCCTGCGGTGATTAATCTATTGGATAGCCGTGATCTTGATAGCAGGGCGACTTGGAGTTGTACCTTGAGCTTATGACAACTAGAACCGGATACTTGATAAAACACACCCTTCCAAGTGCGAGATACAACGGTGGTCGCTCTCGCTCGAGGATATGAGCGAGGATCGCGGGTAGGATTATTGCTATGTGATGTTACTTGGAGGACTTGATTTTCCCTCCTACATTTGCAAGGCGGTGTCGAAGCGTAGTCTTCGTTAAGACTAACTATCCCCTCTTATTACGGCATTCGCGATTCGGTCCTTGATATGGCCCTTTACACATATATCCATGCATATGTAGTGTAGCTCCTTGCTTGAGTACTTTGGATGAGTACTCACGGTTGCCTTGTTTCCCCTTTTCCCCTACCTCTACTCGATTGCTGCACGACTATGGAGCCGGGCGAGCACCGTCGATGGCGACTACTACTGGAGGTGCCTACTACTACGTGCAGCCCGGCGGCGACCGGGAGTAACCTAGGAGGATCGAGGCGGAGGCTGCTCCTCTTCGTCTGTATCGTTTGTGCTAGGCATCTTATGGCACCTTGTCTAACTTATATACGTACTCGAGATATTGTTGCTTCGCTTCGTCTATGATCGAGCACTTGTATTCGAGCCCTCGAGGCCCGGCTTGTATTATGATGCTTGTATGACTTATTTTATTTGTAGAGTTGTGTTGTGATATCTTCCGTGAGTCCTTGATCTTGATCGTACACATTTGCGTGCATGATTAGTGTTCGATTGAATCGAGCGTCACACCACTCGTTATTCAGTATCCTCATGATGTACATCATCTGAGACTCACTCGAAATCGTAACATCAAGAGGGGCCTAGCGATGTATTTGGTGCCAATAAGACAGTCATGGCGCCCTACAGCACGACCCGTCCCAAGAGAGCACCAACTCTCCCTGTCACTAATGTCGGGCTCCAAGCTAGTATCGGCCTAGGTAATCAATAATGCCCTTTCCCATACAAGGGTAGAGTGGTTGCGCATGTAAGGTTGGAATAACATTGAACTTAAACCAATCCGGTTTGAAAACAAC
>JAHIAM010015966.1:0-21031 GCA_021605205.1 Aegilops longissima
CATGTGGTTGGAATGGAATATCTTGGCCCAACACATGAGTAGGTGTTCTCTCTGAAATAGGATTTTGGAAGTGTAGGTTGCGATGGCTCTCTCCACGAATGAAGAGGAGGTGGAGGTATATATAGCCTCCACAAAATCTAACTTACACAAATTTACCAAACTCGGTGGGACCGAATCAACAAACTCGGTCGGACCGATTGAGTAAACCTAGTGATCGTTAGGGTTTTGTTGGGACTGACATGCATCTCGGTAGGACTAATATGGTTAGGGTTAGGGCATAACGTAATCTCGGTGAGACCGATTACACAAACTCGGTGAGACCGATTTTGGTAATTAGCTAACCAGAGAGTTGGTCGGTAACTTCGGTGAGACCGATTGCTCTTCGGTGAGACCGAAAATTCTGAAAGGAAAAAGAGTTTACATTGCAATCTCGGTGGGACCGATCGCTCACTTTGGTTAGATCGAAGCGTTACGAAGGAAACAGAGATTACAATCCCATCTCGGTGAGACCAAGATCCCTATAGGTGAAACCGATTTTCCTAGGGTTTGTGGCGTGGCTATGACATTTGAACTCGGTGGCGCGGATAGAAAGAATCGGTAGGGCGAGTTTGGCTTTAGGTATAGGTCATATGTGGATGTGAGAAATTAGGGGAGGTTTTGGAGCATATCACTAAGCACATGAACAAGAGGCTCATTAAGCAACACCTCATCCCTCCTTGATAGTATTGGCTTTTCCTATAGACTCAATGTGATCTTGGATCACTAAAATGTAAAATGTAGAGTCTTGAGCTTTTGAGCTTGAGCCAATCCTTTGTCCTTAATATTTTGAGGATCCACTTTCATCATCCATGCCATGCCATTCATTGAGCTTTCCTGAAATATTTGTCTTGGAATAGCATTAGCTCAATGAGCTATATGTTGTTATGAATTACCAAAACCACCTAGGGATAGTTGCACTTTCAATCTCCCCCTTTTTGGTAATTGATGACAACATATAGATCAAACTTCGACAAATGATAATAAGATTTAAAAACATCGTCTCTTTGAGAAGTATGTGATAAGCAAGAGCTCCCTAAATTTGTGCATATTTTAAGATTTGCTTTGGACTACAAAGGCACAAGGAATTAGGCTTATGGGTTACTCTTCCATGTCACATACATCTTGGTGGGCCTTAAAATAATAAAGATTAAATACATGCACTCATCACCAAGCAAAGTGAATGATCATATAAGGTAAATAAGATAATATCATCTAAAAAGCATAAGTGTAGCTTATGATCAAACACATGATCATCAATGTCTCACGGTAAAAGCATAGTATCTCAAGCAATCAAAAGGCAAACAAAGTTCAACCAAGAAGACAAGAGATTACAAAAGCAAACTCTCTCTCAAAGCCTATGATCTATACATTTTCTCCCCTTTGGCAACAAGTTACCAAAAGTTCCTAGAAAATGCATAGGACTATATCGTCTCTCGGGCTTGGTCTTCTTCGGTGGCGTGAGATGGCTCCTTGGGCGGAGACTTCATTTGATGTGGTAGGAGCTGAAGGAGTTGGTCTTGGAGCTGGTTGTGCTGAAGCTGTAGGCTGGAGCAGATGAAGTGACTCGGTGTGTCTGTCGGCTCTGCGTGATCTCTGAGCTCGTGGCACTCTGGCAAATGCATCGTTGTTGTCTGCCCTTCCTCTCCTGCATGTCATCCTGTAGCTGCTCCTGGCTGAATCTCGATTACTTTGACATCAAGATCATAGAATTTTTGTTCCATGATTCTTTCGGGCTCTCCTGGTTTTGAGTTAGGTTGGCCAACCCTTCTCAATCCTGAGTTGATGCTATCAAGTAACCAAGCTGGTCTGCTTGCTCTTCAAGAAATACTCGAGATGCCTCTGCTTGAGTTGGCATCTTGGCAGCCTTCTCTTTCCTTGCCTTCTCCTTCTTCTCTTGAGCTTGTCTTGATGATGGTTCATTCTCGATCATGACAACTGATTGTCCTCAAAATCAGGATAGAGAACCAGGTGTTCCTTATCCAAGAGATACTTCCTGCCCATCTTTGAGTTAATCAACTCCTGAATCTGTGGGCATATCCACAACTCCTCTTCGTCTGCTTGTCCTCTTGATAGTTTCAACTATGAGGCTCATGACCTTGAATTTACGGGCACATCAAAATGTGTAGCAAGTTAATTGCATGCCCTCGATCATGTTGTGGTCACTGATTTGGGCAACGAGTGTGCCTTAGGATCCAGTTGATCGTTGGCAGCCACGGAAGAAAATGGACTGATCAAGCTTGAAAGTCTCAAGTATCTCATCGGGATCTCCTTGTACATCTGTGACATTGAGTTGTGATCCATTTTCTTCTTGGCATAACGTCAAGTCATCTTCACTCTCCTTTGGGGCATTGATCAGACTTTCCCATTCCTCAATGGTTGATGGTATCTCGATCCTTGGACATCAAACTATCACGCCATCTGGATAGAAATGTCTGTGGAGTAGAATTGCATAATGAGCTCATCATTCCGGTTTGTGAGCTTCGCCCAACAAAATCTGCAACTCCACACGCATCTGAAGCATCATATACTCGAGGATAGTGTTCTTCATTTTCCGTATGTAGGTCGGTCGACCCACCTCATATCACACACTATGGGCTTCTTATCCAACAAGATTGTCTCATAGAAGTCCTCTGCTCCTTGGTGTGGAACCTGTAATCAACATCAGTCCTTCTTACGGTGGCATATGGATCGCTCTCTCCATAGCCTCAACCCTAAGTCTCTCCGATCTTCATGTTTTCAGCCAGGATGAGCATCATTGTGATGCGAATCTTGGGTTTGAGCTTCCTTAGGACTTGCCCTTCTTCATCTTCCTCGTGACAACATCGGGCATTGGGGCCTTGTTCTTTCAACATGGTATACTCTGGTATTCCTCTTAGGTGCACTCTTGGGCTTGGAGGCAGCTTTGGGTGCTTCTTTGGGCTTTGAAGTTGCAGCCCCGACTTTATAGCATCACCCATCAACTTTTGTGCCTTGGGTGCTGGTGCGAACCTCTTCTTCTTCCTCTTCTTCCATCATGGAAGGCTTTCCTATTACTCAGCCATGGTCTTCTTGACCCTTTCCTTCCTTTTCTTTCCTTCAGCAGCGGCAGGCTCTTTGGGTTGGCATTGCAAAGAAGCTTGAGTGGAGACTCTGGCTTTGGACATTGGTTGTCTTCCTGCAGGCCTTTTGATTTTCATCCGGCTTTACTATAGTTGAGCTATACTCCTTCTTGAGTACTTTCTTCTTTGAACTAGCCTCATCCTCAAGCGCCATAATCCTCATCCTCGGACTCGAGGTTTTCTTCTTCCTTGTCCTAGTGGCAGCCTTGGGCAAATTCTTGGAGTGCTTTTGCTTCCCTCATCTGAGCTCTGGAGGGACTAGTGCCCTCACTCAATTGAATCTGCTCTTCTAACTTTACATTGTCACTCTTAGTGCGACATCTGCTACCTTGTTGACCAGTGAATAGTTATAGATGAGGTAGAGGGATGAGCATCACAAAATGCAGAGATTTTTGCAAAGAATGATTCAAAAACTTAGTTTTAGTTTTCCACGAAAGCATTTGGATCTACGATTTTCAAACTCGGTGATACGAAGCAGTTTGGAACCTAAACTAGTGAACTCGGTCGAGACCGAGTCACGATTGATGTACCAGACTGCTAGGGTTTCACAAAGTTTTAAAATCAGTCACACCGATTAGCAATTCTCGGTCGGACAGAGTTACTAGTGCAATGGCGTTAGCCAAATCGGTGGGACGAGTTTTTCAACTTGGTGGGTCCGAGATGGTTTGGTGAAACTCTAACCTAAATTTTGAATCACATCTATTCTAAGATTGTTTTGACTGGATAGAGGTGTTTCAATCGAGGCAAGAGGCATAATGAACACAATGTGCTAAGAACGGACGAGGATAGCTGTGATCGAGTTCATACCCTAGTTGGTGAACTCGCTTCGGCTGCAAGCGGAGAAAATTCCGTTGACGGCGGAGACCAGCTAGGGGTGGCGGCAAGTCGATGATCGGAGACCTAGTAGGCGGAGCGAGCTATCTTGTGACGAGAGTTTGGAGAAAGTTTTCCAAAATTTGCCGTGAGAATATATAGCCCGACACCATCGGTGTGACCGAGTGGAACAACTCGGTGGCACCGAGATGCATAACTGATACTGATTACAACAACTTGGTGTGACGAAAGTTCAAATCGGTTGCACGAGATGAAAACGTAGATCGACTTAGTGATCTCGGTATGACCAAAATGGATGAATCGGTCGGACCGAAAATCACAAAGAAGTTTTGGAAGCTTTAAGTCTATGATGAATCGGGGACTCAAGTGCTCCTCACACAGTGGTTTGAATCGACTTGATCAAATTTTGTGATGTAGCATGAATAGAGTTTGAGCGAGAAAAGCATAGATAGCTAGAGAAGGTTCTTAGCATTCTTGTCCATCCACTTGGCCAAGAAAAGAAGCCAAACAATCAAAACAACAAGTGGATGTCCTCGAATGAGTAAAATATGCAACCAACATGCTCACACAATTAAATGACAAATGAAATATGTGACAAAGCATGCACAACCAATTCTAGCATCTATCAAACAATTGGCGATGACTAGGTCATCTATACATGAGTATATTGACTTAGGAGTCAAATGAGAACATTTGATCATAGGTCATACTCATCGTTTAAACTCAAGTGGGGTTTCCACTTTTACATAAAGCTTTTATGTGTTCACATCATTAGAGTTGCTTTGACTCAATTCTTAGAGTTAAGCTCCCCCTAGATGTGAGATCCCCCCTTAGTGGGATGAACTAACCTTGGGTTTCGTCGATGATGACTTCATGTAGATGTTGAATATGTGGATGCTCGATGTTGATGTAGATCTTTTGGAGCAATCCTTTGGAGTGAGTTGCACTTTCAATACCTACATGGGTTAGTCCCACAAGGAACAAACAAGAATATCCATAGACATAGAGTGATGCATTCACAAAATGATGTCCATGAAAACATTAGGTTACCTTGTCCCTTGCCTTACCAACATGAGGGTTTGTGACTCCTTGAACTAGTGCAAGATATGGAAGTTGATTGCACTTGTCCTTGCCATAATGATATGAGTGAAAATTTGGCGGAGTCACCCTCAAGAACTCTCTAGTTCTTCTTCTTGGATCCACATCATCTTGATGGGAATCCTTGGTGTAGTAGTTGTACTTGATGAAGTGGAACTTGGCGTAGTCTTGGAACCCCTTGACCAAGGCCTTGGTGCTTCTTCAAATGCATCAATCTCCTCTTGAAGCTTGTCCTTGCCTTTGTTCTTGTGGTCTTGTGGTGGAAGATCATCTTGTGCTTGTGTTCCTTGAAGGAAGTAGGATCATACTTCTCTTGTTGAGGAACAAACTTCGTCTTGGGGTATTGATCTTCTTCACTCAACTCCATTGGCATTATCGTTCAAAACCAACACCTTGATTCTTCCGGTGCCTTCCTTGCTTGCATACAATTTCCTCAAATTGCTTACTCCCGGCAAGGCTCTTGTATACACCTTTCTCTATAATTCCCTTCAATAAGCTGTTTTCTTGCTCAAGTGTAACTTGGCTAAGAGAATCATTAGTGGAATCAAGAGAACTACTAGAAGCAACAATATTGGATTTAGCATTGTTATTGTTACTACTAGAGAAGAATCTTTCTTGTTCTTGTTACTAGACTTGACTTGAGGCATGTAAGTAGATAAGAGTAGCAGCGGCAATGTAAGAAGAACTTTTCTTACGGAGATCATCATTGATTGCCTTTAAAACTCATGCTCTTGCTCAAGATTGAGCTTTTCAAGCGTAACTTCTCATGAGCCCTTAAAAGTTCTTGATGATCTTAAGATAGTTTCATGAGCTAACTTAAGAGTGTTTAGTTCTTTAGCTAGAAGCTCAATCTTTCATTATCATTATTCGTTCATCTTGATTAGCATGATTAATTGACGTTCATCATAGTATTCATCACTAGAGTTTTCAACAAGTAAATCATCATCACCTAACAAGTCATCTTCATCACTATTAAAATCAACATACTGGGTGTGTTACCTTAGGACCTTTGGCCATGAAGCATCTTCCAATTCCTTCATTTGGTGAATCAAATATGTCGTAGGAGTTGGTTGACACAAGTGCTAGACCGGCAACACCTTCATCTTGAGTGTATTGGTCGGAGTGATAGCTTCTCTTGGAGTGATTGTGAATCGGGCGGATACCCATTCACCAACATGAGCTTGATGTCTTTGTTTTGTGTAGCTCTTTGATGACTTGTCCTTCCTTTCGAATCCTTGCTTCTCCGTGAGGGTCTTCGTTCATACGATCATCTCTACTCCTTCTCTCTCTTGGTGGTGATTCTTCTCTTCTCTTCTTTTTGGAGAATCTTCTCTTCTTTTGTAGGGTCCGTACACTCATTGGAATAGTGTCGGGTCTCCCACAATTAACAATTCGCTCTCGACTAGAAGATTTTTGTCATTTAGGACCTTGACTTAGAGCTTCTTTCTTTGCTTCTACTCTTGTAGAATTTGTTGAAGTTCTTCACCATTAAGCTCAATTCTTCATTGAAGGTTTGTTTCTCACTTGATGATGTGGGGGCTTCACATGAGGCTTTGTAAGCACCACTTGACTTGTTGTGAAGTTCCTCCTTATCCTTGGTGACATCTCATGAGCAACAATTCTTCCAATGACTTCTGGCTTGAGATCTTTGTAATTTGGCATCATTTGGATCAATGTGCTGCAGTATCATATTTTCCATCCAATGCTCTTAGGATCTTCTTGATGATGAATCTATGGTCATCTCTTCACTTCCTAAGCCGCAATCTCATTTGTGATAAGAGCAAGCCTAGAGTACATTTCACGACACCTTCACCATCCTTCATTTTGACTTGTCAAGCTGACTTTGGAGCACATCCAACTTGGATTCCTTGTGGTCGGTACCTTCATGCATATCAATCAAAGTATCCCAAATTTCCTTTGCATTCTCAAGGCGGCTGATTTTGTTGAATTCTTGGGCACAAGCCATTGAAGAGGATATCACAAGCTTGAGCGTTGTATTGCAGCATCTTCAACTCTTCGCGCTAGCTTCACGGTTCGGTTCTCTCCCATCAAAGAATTCACCTTGCAAACCAATACACAATATAGCCCAAGCGGGGTTATGTCGAGAATATGCATTTTCATCTTATGCTTCCAACTAGCAAAATTAGTGCCATCAAAGTAAGGACCTCTCACGTGATAATTTCCTCGCTAGGCGCCATACTCTCCTAGGTTGTGAAACCAAGGCTATGACCACCAAAAGCTATGGAAATCAAAGCAAATGGAGACCAAAGCTCGATACCACTTGTAGGACCTTGAAGTATGTCTAGAGGGGGTGATTAGACTACTTGACCAATTAAAAACTTAACCTTTTCCCAATTTTAGACTTTGGCAGATTTTAGCTATCTTAGCACAAGTCAAGCAATCTTCACACAATTCAAGCAAGCAAAGAGTATATAGGCAGCGGAAAATAAAGCATGCAACTTGCAAGAATGTAAAGGGAAGGGTTTGGAGGATTCAAGCATAATTGGAACTATGTTTTTGTCGTGGTTCCGATAGGTGGTGCTATCGTACATCCACGTTGATGGAGACTTCAACCCACGAAGGGTAGATTCTGTGAGTCCACGGAGGCTCCACCCACGAAGGGTCCATGAAGAAGCAACCTTGTCTATCCCACCATGGCGTACCTCTGAAGGACTTGCCTCACTAGCGATCTTCACAAGTAGCGATCTCCTTGCCCTTACAAACTCCTTGGTTCAACTCCACAATCTTGTCGGGCTCCCAAGTGACACCTAGCCAATCTAGGAGACACCACTCTCCAGAAGTAACAAATGGTGTGTTGATGATGAACTCCTTGCTCTTGTGCTTCAAATGATAGTCCCCCAACACTCAACTCTCTCTCAGGGATTTGGATTTGGTGGAAAGAAGATTTGAGTGGAAAGCAACTTGGGGAGGGCTAGAGATCAAGATTCATGTGGTTGGAATGGAATATCTTGGCCTCAACACATGAGTAGGTGGTTCTCTCTAGAAATGGGATGTTGGAAGTGTAGGTTTGTTCGATGGCTCTCCATGAATGAAGAGGAGGTGGAGGGGTATATAGCCTCCACAAATCTACTAAGTTACACACAATTTACCAAACTCGGTGGGACCGAATCAACAAACTCGGTCGGACGATTTATAAACCTAGTACCGTTAGGGTTTGGTGGGACTGACATGCATCTCGGTAGGACCGATATGGTTAGGGTTATGGCATAATGTAATCTCGGTGAGACCGATTACACAAACTCAGTGAGACCGATTTTGGTAATTAGCTAACGGAGAGTTGGTCGGTAAACTTCGGTGGGACCGATTCGCTCTTCGGTGAGACGAAAAGTTCTGAAACAGAGAGTTTACATTGCAATCTCGGTGGGACCGATCGCTCACCGGTTAGACCGGCGTTCTGAAGAAGCAGATTACAATCCCATCTGTGAGACCGAGATCCCTATCGTTGAAACCGATTTGCCTAGGTTTGTGGCGATGGTTATGACATTTGAACTCGGTGGCGCCGGATAGAAAGAATCGGTGGGGCTGAGTTTGACTTTAGGTTTAGGTCATATGTGGATGTGAGAAGTAGTGGAGGTTTTGGAGCATATCACTAAGCACATGAAGCAAGAGGCTCATTAAGCAACACCTCATCCCTCCTTGATAGTATTGGCTTTTCCTATAGACTCAATGTGATCTTGGATCACTAAAATGTAAAATGTAGAGTCTTGAGCTTTTGAGCTTGAGCCAATCCTTTGTCCTTAATATTTTGAGGGATCCCTTTCATCATCCATGCCATGCCATTCATTGAGCTTTCCTGATATTTGTCTTGGAATAGCATTAGCTCAATGAGCTATATGTTGTTATGAATTACCAAAACCTAGGGATAGTTACTTTCAGTTTTTCTCTTGCTAAACCTTGCCCATAGCTTACTTGGCTGCGCCAGCCTTTTAGCTGCCCGTGTGGCATGTTGCTCATCCGGATTCCTCGAGGTCATCTAATATTTATTGTCGAGTGCATGCATCTTGCATCCTATGGTACATCATTCTTTAAAGCAGGTGCTACAGAGGGCCTTCCGGACTCTCAATGCGGCCCTGCGACTGGTAGCTGGAGCCTTGCACTCTTCGGCTCTTGAGACAATTGGGTATTCGCTCGGTAGAACACACGAGATAATGATCCTAAATCAGTTGTGCTAACTGTTTCAAATCTCGAGACTCTTATATATATATCAAATTTTCTTACCCGTATCCTTTACATACTGGTCCGTGGCTAAGCAAGACCATTTGAGCAACGGATGTACACTTCTCCCGAATTAAAGGCATCAAATGCCTCTTGGGAGAAACAAGCGTCCACCAGTCTGGCCGTGGCGTCTGTGGTTCATGGCGATCTCCACCCGGAAATTGTAGCGGAGATCTTATCCGCATCCTCTATGGGAGAGCGGCAGCGTGCCCGCCTCCGTGTTGACCACAGGCCCGGCTAGTGGGCGTGATCGTAACTTCTCCGGATATAGTCTGGCAGTATTTTTCCTTACAGGAAACATAGGCGTTATTATGTTTTCAAAAATAGACCCACAGGCGAGGTTTTTATATCATACCTCGGCGCCGGTGTCTCGATCCGAACCACTTTTCTTTTCAGCTTGCAGCCTTGGTGCTTATAGCGGCAACTGCATGCAGACCGGGATGGCGTGGGACCTTCTGTAAGAAACCATACATATCTGGAAGGTATGGTGCGTGGAAAAGTATACTTCTCAAAGGTTGGGCCTGGTCTCACTTACGTGAGGCGAGGTAGCGGATAGTCGGGCATAGCCACCATGACCTCATCATGGCTTAGCGATAAATATCCTATCAATTAGCTCCACCAATATATCCGGATCCTCTTGAAGGGAATTCAAGGACCGTTCAGTTCCTACGGTTTATGGTGGGCTGGCTATCTCCCGCACGCAGCTCCTGCGGTGGGCGGGCAAAATAAGACATTTATTGTGGAAATACGGAAGGAAGGGCATGAAAGTGACAGCTTACTGGCTTCGAAGTTGTACATGGAAAATCCGTCAGCGGTTTGATGCGGGAGGAACTCCTCTTCATCTCCCTTAACGGAGCGGATAGAGTTTTGCGAGCAACAGCGAGTCCGACCTACGGCGCAGCGGGTGGCATCATCTTCCCGTTAAAGTCCCACATGCCTTGACCTTGGTATTGGCGGCTGCACCCTAGCATAATGCATATTGACATAACCGGTTGTAGTCGATCGTGAAACCGGCACCTTTATCCGGCTCATCGGGTAAGCGTCTCTATCATCTTCCTCACGAGGGCTCCTTGGTACGCCAACAGGAGTTTCTTCAGAAGAACTTTATTAAACTCAGGAAGGCCGATCCGAATAGGATCGGAAGAGGGCGTCCTCTATATAGAACCACTCAGAAGGCCGGTCTTGGATGCCTTCTTGGGTGCGGTGAGATATCTGTCGAGGGATGCGCCATATTCCGCTCGCCCACTTGAAAGCGATGACCCCTCCTGTATGCGAGTGCGGCGAGAATAGCCTCTTCCATATCTCGAGTGAGCTTGACTAAAGCAGTTCACAAAAAAGCGTGTGCATGTGCAATATGGAGGCGAGTGAGATTATGCAGGCTGGGCGTGGGAACTCCGAGGAGCCCTGGAAGAGCGGGTGGTGGAAACCCTAGTCCCTTAATAAATAAGGACAAGGCATACCCGTTCCCCTTTGGAGGAGATTGGAGAAGCTCCTGCATTCTCCATTATAGGTGTAAGCCCGGCTCGAACGGGGACCATATCTCTGTTGGGGGAAATCCTGGGTGTAGCCTCACTAGTTGGCTATGCGGAGACGGAACACTTCTTCAATAACCGGCACGAGGGCTATAGAGGCGAGAGGAGGATTCTTGACTCTTGGCCATGTTGGAATGAATTTTTTCCGGGTGTGCTAAGATGGATACTTTCGGTGGGAGGATGGTATGATATGGATCATGAATCCCGTCTCTTTAGGCGATTGGCCTACATGGCTAGGTGCAATTGTAAAATGCCCGGCTTCGCGATACGCTCGGCGTGTGGAGGATCTCCATTAGGCACAGAGAAACCAAGGAGTGCAACATTTGGGAAGCGGGACACTATCGGACTTTGGAGAAGAACCCTTCTGATGCCGAAGGCGATCTGCTGTGCCGGAATCATCGTCATTGACCTGGTTGAGACTCTTGAGGGTCCTGGATTAGGGGGTATCCGGACAGCGGACTATATCCTTTGGCGGACATTTGGACTATGAAGATACAAAATTGAAGACTTAGTGTATGCATTAGGATGGGACTCTTGGCGTGGAAGGCAAAAAGCGATCTAGGATATGAATCTCATACATTGTAACCGACTTTGTGTAACCCTAGCCCACTCCGGTGTCTATATAAACCGGAGATTTAGTCCGATGAGACAACAACAATCATACCATAGGCTAGCTTCTGGGGTTTAGCCTCTCTGATCTCATGGTAGATCAACTCTTGTAATACTCATATTCATCAAGATCAATCAGCGGGAAGTAGAATTATTACCTCCATAAGAGGGCCGAACCTAGCTCTTATCGTGTCCTTGCCTCTGTTACCATCCACCTTAGACGCACAGTTCAGGACCCCTACCGAGATCCGCGGTTTTGACACGACACTTTGTATTTACAATAAGTGAGTGGGAGTACTATAGCATTTCGATAAATAGATGTGAATGACATATTGTTGATGGAAATAATTTAGATTTTTGGAAAGCATAAAGGAGTATTTGAAAGAAGTTTTTAAGAAAGACCTCGGTAAAGCGCTTACATTGAGCATCAAGATCTATAGAATGATCAAGGCGGCTTGATAAGTTTTTTAATGAGTACATACCTTGACAAGATTTTGAAGTAGTTCAATGAAACGATCAAGAAAGAGTTCTTTCTGTGTTACAAGGTGTGAAATTGATGAAGACTCAAAGCCCGACCCGCAGCGGAAGATAGAAAAGAATGAAAGTCATTCCTATGCCTCAGTCATAGGTTCTATAAAATCGCCATGTTGTGTACGGATCTATGTATACCCTACATTGAGTTTGGCAAGGGGAGTACAATAGTGATCTAGGAGTAGATCCTTTGAACAACGGTCAAAATTATCCTAGTGGAATAAGGATATGTTTCTCAATTATTGTGGTGACAAAAGGTTCCTTGTGAAGAGTTACGTCATGCAAGTTTTGACAGCGATCAGCTCTAAGTCTCAATGGATATATATTGGAAGAGAACAAATTAGCTAAAGTAGCTTAAATGCGGAGAATTGTAGACATAAAATTTGCAAAATACATACGGATCTGAATTTGGCGGACCCGTTAACTAAAGATTTCTTGAAAAAACATGATCACACCTTAATCTTTGTTTGGGTGTTAATCACATAGCAATGTGAACTAGATTCTTGAATCTAGTATACCCTTTGAGTGTTGTTGAAGGAAATATGCCCTAGAGGCAATAATAAAGTTATTATTTATTTCCTTATTTCATGATAAATGTTTATTATTCATGCTAGAATTGTATTAACCGGAAACATAATACATGTGTGAATACATAGACAAACATAGTGTCACTAGTATGCCTCTACTTGACTAGCTCGTTGAATCAAAGATGGTTAAGTTTCCTAGCCATAGACATGAGTTGTCATTTGATTAACAGGATCACATCATTAGGAGAATGATGTGATTGACATGACCCATTCCGTTAGCCTAGCACTTGATCGTTTAGTATGTTGCTATTGCTTTCTTCATGACTTATACATGTTCCTGTAATTATGAGATTATGCAACTCCGTTTACGGAGGAACACTTTGGGTACTACCAAGCGTCTGGCGTAACTGGGTGATTATAAAGAAGTACTACAAGTGTCTCCAAAGGTACTTGTTGGGTTGGCGTATTTGAGATTAGGTTTTGTCACTCCGATTGTCGGAGAGGTATCTCTGGCCCTTCTCGATAATACACATCACATAAGCCTTGCAAGCATTACAACTAATGAGTTAGTTGTGAGATGATGTATTCTGGAGCGAGTAAAGAGACTTGCGAGTAGCGAGATTGAACTAGGTATTGGATACCGGCGATCGAATCTCGGGCAAGTAACATACCGATGACAAAGGGAACAAAGTATGTTGTTATGCGGTTTGACCGATAAAGATCTTCGTAGAATATGTAGGACCAATATGGGCATCCAGGTTCCGCTATTGGTTATTGACCAAGAATAGTTCTAGGTCATGTCTACATAGTTCTCGAACCGTAGAATCCATGCAACAAGGTTTGATGGCGGTTATATTATGAGTTTATGAGTTTTGATGTACCGAAGGAGTTGAGTCCCGGATGAGATCGGGGACATGACGAGTCTCGAAATGGTCGAGGCGTAAAGATCGATATATTGGACGACTATATTCGGAGTTGGAAGGTTCGAATGATTTGGTATTTTTGAATCCGGAGAGTTACAGGAATTCACGGGGAAGTATTGGGCCTTATTGGGCCCTACGGGGAAGAGAGAAGGGCTGCCTAGGGCAGGCGCGCGCCCCAAGGCCTAGTCGGGTGGACTGGGGAGGGCCGCACCCCTCCTCCTTCCCTCCTTCTCTCCTACTCCTACTAGGAAAGGAGGAGTCCTACTCCGGTGGGAGTAGGACTCCCCCTGTCGCGCCTCCTCCTTGGCGGCCACCTCCTCCTTGCTCCTTTATATCTGGGGCAGGGGCACCCCATGACACACAAGTTGATCTCGGATCGTTCCTTAGCCGTGTCGGTGCCCCCTCCACCATATTCCACTTGGTCATATCGTCGCGGAGCTTAAGCGAAGCCTGCGCCGTGAAGTCATATTGTCGCGGAGCTTAAGCGAAGCCCTGCGTCGGTGGAGCATCATCATCGTCCTGCGCCGTCGTCTTGTGGAACTCATCCCGACACCTGCTGGATCGGTCGGGGATCGTCATCGAGCTGAGCGTGTGCTGAAACGGAGGTGCCGTCGTTCGGTACTTGGATCGGTCGGATCGTGAAGGCGTCGACTACATCAACAGCGTTGTCATAGCGCTTCGCTTTCGGTCTCACAGTGCGTGGACACTCTCTCCTCTCGTTGCTATGCTATCACCATGGTCTTGCGTGTGCGTAGGAATTTTTTGAAATTACTCGTTCCCCAATGATGGCATCCGAGCCTGGTTTTATGCGTTGATGTCATGTGCGAGTAGAACACAAGTGAGTTGTGGGCGATATAAGTCATCTGCTTACCAGCATGTCATACTTTGGTTGGCGGTATTGTGAGATGAAGCGGCCGGACCGACATTACGCGTCGCGCTTCACGCGAGACTGGTTTCACCGCTTTGAGCACTCGTTGCTTAAAGGTGACCGGCGGTGTCTGTCTCTCTCACTTTAGTTGAACCGAGTGTGGCTCGCCCGGTCCTTGCGAAGGTTAAAACAGCACCAACTTGACAAACTATCGTTGTGGTTTTGATGCGTAGGTAAGAGCGGTTCTTGCTCAGCCCGTAGCAGCCACGTAAAACTTGCAACAACAAAGTAGAGGGCGTCTAACTTGTTTTTGCAGGGCATGTTGTGATATGATGTGGTCAAGGCGTGATGCTATATTTTATTGTATGAGATGATCATGTTTTGTAACGAGTTATCGACAATGGCGAGAACCATATGGTTGTCGCTTTATTGTATGAAATGCAAGCGCCATGTAATTGCTTTACTTTATCACTAAGCGATGGCGATAGTCGTAGAAGCAATAGTTGGCGAGGCGACAACGATGCTACGATGGAGATCAAGGTGTCGGCGCGGTGGCGATGGTGATCACGACGGTGCTTGGAGATGGAATCACAAGCACAAGATGATGATGGCCATATCATATCACTTATATTGATTGCATGTGATGTTTATCCTTTATGCATCTTATCTTGCTTTGATTGCGGTAGCATTATAAGATGATCTCTCACTAAAATTATCAAGAAGTGTTCTCCACTGAGTATGCACCGTTGCTAAAAGTTAAGTAGTGCCCGGACACCGCGTGATGATCGGGTGTGATAAGCTCTCGTCCATCTACAACGGGTGCAAGCCAGTTTACTGCAGCGGAATACTCAGGTTAAACTTGCGAGCCTAGCATATACAGATATGGTCTCGGAACACGGAGACCGAAAGGTCGGCGTGAATCATATAGTAGATATGATCAACATAGTGATGTTCACCATTGAAAACTACTCCATCTCACGTGATGATCGGTTATGGTTTAGTTGATTTGGATCACGTGATCACTTAGATGACTAGAGATGTCTATCTAAGTGTGAGTTCTTAAATAATATGATTAATTGAACTTTAATTTATCATGAACTTAGTCCTGGTAGTATTTTGCAAATTATGTTGTAGATCAATAGCTCGCGTTGTTGCTTCCCTATGTTTTGCTTCCCTATGTTTTTATATGTGTTCCTAGAAAATTGTATTGAAAAATGTTAGTAGCAATGATGCGGATTGGATCCGTGATCTGAGGTTTATCCTCATTGCTGCCTGAAGAATTATGTCCTTGATGCACGCTAGGTGACAGACCTATTGCAGGAGCGGATCTGCGGGCGTTATGAGCGTTTGGCTAGCTCAATATGATGACTACTTGATAGTTTAGTGCACCATGCTTAGCGCCTTAGAATCGGGACTTCAAAGGCGTTTTGAGCGTCATGGACCATATGAGATGTTCAGGAATTGAAGTTAATATTTCAAGCAAATACCGAGTTAAGAGATATGAAATATCCAACAAGTTCTATAGCTAAAAGATGGAGAGAATCGCTCAACTAGTGAGCATGTGCTCAGATTATGCAGGTACTTTAATCGCTTGAATCAAGTGGGAGTTAATCTTCGAGATAAGATAGTGATTGACAGAATTCTCTAGTCACCATCACCAAGTTAGTAGAACTTCGTGATGAACTATAATATGCAAGGGATGACAAAAGTAATTCCCAAGCTCTTCGTGATGCTGAAATCGCGAAGGTAGAAATCAAGAAAAGAGCATCAAGTGTTGATGATTGACAAGACCACTAGTTTCAAGAAAGGGCAAAGGAAAGAAAGGGAACTTCAAGTAGAATGACAAGCAAGTTGTCGCTCATGAAGAAGCCCAAAGCTGGACCAAAGCCTGAAACTAAGTGCTTCTCTGCAAAGGAAATGGTCCTTTGGGCGGAAATGCCCTGAATATTTGGTGGATAAGAAGGATGGCAAAGTGAACAAGGGTATATTTGATATATAGGCTATTGATGTGTGCTTTACTAGTGTTTATAGTAGCCCACAGTATTTGATACTTGTTGGTTGCTAAGATTAGTAACTCGAAGCAGGAGTTCTGAGAATAAGCGAAACTAGTTGAAGGGAAGTGGCGATGAGTGTTGGAAGTAGTTCCAAGATTGATATGATCATCATCGCACTCCTATACTATCGGGATTAATGTTTATAGTAGCCCGGAGTATTTGATACTTGTTAGGTTGCTAAGATTAGTAACTTCGAAGCAGGAGTTCAGAATAAGCGAAACTAGTTGAAGGGAAGTGGCGATGAGTGTTGGAAGTAGTTCCAAGATTGATATGATCATCATCGCACCTCCTATACTATCGAGGATTAGTGTTGAACCTAAATAAATGTTATTTGGCGTTTGCGTTGAGCATGAATATGATTTGATCATGTTTATTGCAAAGCGGTTATTCATTTAAAGTTAAAGAATAATTGTTATTCTGTTTACATGAATAAAACCTTGATGGTTAAACACCCAATGAAAATGGTTCATTGGATCTCGATCATAGTGATACACATATTCATAATATTGAAACCAAAAGATGCAAAGTTAATAATGATAGTGCAACTTATTTGTGGCACTTGCCGTTTAGGTCATATTGGTGTAAAGCGCATGAAGAAAACTCCATCTGATGGACTTTTGGAATCACTTGATTATGAATCATTTGATGCTTCGAACCGTGCCTTTTGGGCAAGATGACTAAAACTCCGTTCTCGGAACAATGGAACAAGCTCTTGACTTATTGGAAATAATACATACCGATGTATGCGATTTAATGAGTGTTTATGCTCGTGGCAAGTATCATTATTTTCTGACCTTCACAGATGATTTGAGCAGATATGCATATATCTTCTTGTTGAAACATAAGTCTGAAATAGTTGAAATGTTCAAAAATTTCAGAGTGAAGTAGAAAATCATCGTAACAAGAGAATAAAGTTTCTGCGATCTGATCGTGGAGATGAATATTTGAGTTCTGAGTTTGGTCTTCAATTAAAACAAAGTGGAATAGTTTCACGATTCCGCCACGGAACACCACAGCGTTATGGTGTGTCGAGCGTCGTAACCGTACTTTATTTTGATATGGTGCGATCAGTGATGTCTCTTACCGATTTACCAATATCGTTTTGGGGTTATGCATTAGAGACAGCTGCATTCACGTTTAATAGGGCACCATGTAAATCCGTTGAGGCGACACCGTATGAACTATGGTTTAACGATAAACCTAAGCTATCGTTTCTTAAAGTTTGGAGTTGTGATGCTTATGTGAAAAGGTTTCACTGATAAGCTCGAACCCAAATCGGAGAATCGTCTTCATAGAATACCCAAAGGCAACTATTGGGTACACCTTCTATCACAGATCCTAAGGCAAGTTATTAGTTGCTAAGGTGGATCCTTTCTAGAAAAGTTTCTCTCGAAAGAAGTGAGTGGGAGGAAAGTAAGAGCTTGATAAGGTAATTTGTACCTTCTCCCGAATTGGAAAGTAGTTCATCACGAAATCAGTTCGGTGATTCCTACACCAATTAGTGAGGAAGTTAATGATGATGATCATGAAACTTCAGATCAAGTTGCTACCAAACCTCGTGGGTCTTCGAGTAAGATCCGCGCAGTGATACGGTAATCATATTACGGAAGTCATGTTACTAGACCATGATGAACCTCACGAACTATGAGGAAGCGATGATGAGCCAGATTCCACAAAATGGCTTGAGGCCATGAAATCTGAGATAGGATCCATGTATAAGAACAAAGTGTGGACTTTGGTTGACTTGCCCGATGATCGGCAAGCCATAGAAAATAAATGGATCTTCAAGAGGAAGGCGGACGCTGATAGTAGTGTTACTATCTACAAAGCTAGAATTATGCATAAAGGTTTTCGACAAGTTCAAGATGTTGATTGCGATGAGAGTTTCTCACTCGTATCTATGCTTAAATCTGTCCGAATCATGTTATCAATTGCGCATTTATGAAATCGGCAAATGGATAAACAAAACTGCATTCCTTAATGGATTTGTTAAAGAAGAGTTGTATATGATGCAACGAGAAGATTTTGTAAATCCTAAAGGTGCTAACAAAATATGCAAGCTCCGATGATCCATCTATGGACTGGTGCAAGCATCTCGAGTTGGAATACGCTTTGATAAGTTGATCATAGCATATAGTTTTATCAGACTTGCGGTGAAGCCTGTATTTACAAGAAAGTGAGTGGGAGCACTACAACATTTACGATAAGTATATGTGAATGACATATTGTTGGTCGGAAATAATGTAAGATTATTACGCAAAGCATAAAGGAGTATTTGAAAGGAGTTTTTCAAAGAAGGACCTCGGTGAAGCTGCTTACAAATTGAGCATCAAGATCTATTGAGATAGATAAAAAGCGGCTTGATAAGTTTTTCAATAAGTACATACCTTGTCAAGATTTTGAAGAAGTTCAAAATGGAGCAGTCAAAGAAAAGTTATTGCTGTGTTGCAAAGGTGTGAAATTGAGTAAGACTCAAATCGCGACCACATGAGAAAATAGAAAAGAATGAAAGTCATTCCCTATGCCTCGATCATAGGTTCTATAAAGTATGCTATGCTATGTACCAGACCTATTGTATACCTTGCTCTGAATTTGGCAAAGGGTACAATAGTGATCTAGGAAGTAGATCCTTTGGACATTGGTCAAGAACATCCTTAGTGAGAACTAAGGAAATATTTCTCGATTATGGAGGTGATAAAAGAGCCCGTCGTAAAGAGTTACATCGATGCAAGCTTTTTACACTGATCAGATGACTCTAAATCTCAATCTGGATACATATTGTAAGTGGGAGCAATTAGCTAGAGTAGCCCCATGCGAGCATTGTAGACATAGAATATTTGCAAAATACATACGACTCTGAATGTAGCGAGACCCGTTGACTAAGCTTCTCTCACGAGCAAAACATGATCATCCTTAGTACTCTTTGGGTGTTAATCACATAGCGATGTGAACTAGATTATTGACTCTAGTAAACCCTTTGGGTGTTGGTCACATGGCGATGTGAACTATGGGTGTTAATCACATACGAGATGTGAATATTAGTATTGAATCACATGATGATGTGAACTAGATTATTGACTCTAGTGCAAGTGGGAGACTGAAGGAAATATGCCTAGAGGCAATAATAAAGTTATTATTTATTTCCTTATTTCATGATAAATGTTTATTATTCATGCTAGAATTGTATTAACGGAAACATAATACATGTGTGAATACATAGACAAACATAGTGTCACTAGTATGCCTCTACTTGACTAGCTCGTTGAATCAAAGATGGTTAAGTTTCCTAGCCATAGACATGAGTTGTCATTTGATTAACGGGATCACATCATTAGGAGAATGATGTGATTGACATGACCCATTCCGTTAGCCTAGCACTTGATCGTTTAGTATGTTGCTATTGCTTTCTTCATGACTTATACATGTTCCTGTAACTATTAGATTATGCAACTCCCGTTTATCGGAGGAACACTTTGGGTACTACCAAGCGTCTGGCGTAACTGGGTGATTATAAAGAATTACTACAAGTGTCTCCAAAGGTACTTGTTGGGTTGGCGTATTTGAGATTAGGTTTTGTCCTCCGATTGTGGAGAGGTATCTCTGGCCCTTCTCGTAATACATCACATAAGCCTTGCAAGCATTACAACTAATGAGTTAGTTGTGAGATGATGTATTACGGGCGAGTAAAGAGACTTGCGATGTGAGATTGAACTAGGTATTGGATACCGGCGATCGAATCTCGGGCAAATGTATACCGATGACAAAGGGAACAAAATATGTTGTTATGCGGTTTGACCGATAAAGATCTTCGTAGAATATGTAGGAGCCAATATGGGCATCCAGGTTCGCTATTGGTTATTGACCAAGAATAGTTCTAGGTCATGTCTACATAGTTCTCGAACCGTAGAATCCATGCAACAAGGTTTCGATGGCGGTTATATTATGAGTTTATGAGTTTTGATGTACGAAGGAGTTGAGTCCCGGATGAGATCGGGGACATGGCGAGTCTCGAAATGGTCGAGGCGTAAAGATCGATATATTGGACGACTATATTGGAGTTCGGAAAGGTTCGAATGATTGGTATTTTGAATCTGGGAGAGTTACAGGAATTCACGGGAGAAGTATTGGGCCTTATTGGGCCCTACAGGGAAAGAAGGGCTGCCTAGGGCAGGCGCGCCCCCAAGGCCTAGTCGGGTGGACTGGGGGAGGCCGCACCCCTTCCTCCCTCCCCTCCTTCTCTCCTACTCCTACTAGGAAAGGAGGAGTCCTACTCCCGGTGGGAGTAGGACTCCCCCCTGTCGCCTCCTCCCTTGGCCGGCCACCTCCTCCTTGCTCCTTTATATCTGAGGCAGGGGCACCCCATGACACACAAGTTGATCTACGGATCGTTCCTTAGCCGTGTCGGTGCCCCCTCCACCATATTCCACTTGGTCATATCGTGGCGGAGCTTAAGCGAAGCCTGCGCCGATGAAGTCATATTGTCGCGGAGCTTAAGCGAAGCCCTGCGTCGGTGGAGCATCATCATCGTCCTGCTGCTGTCGTCTTGTGGAACTCATCCCGACACCTGCTGGATCGGTCGGGGATCGTCATCGAGCTGAGCGTGTGCTGAACACGGAGGTGCCGTCGTTCGGTACTTGGATCGGTCGGATCGTGAAGGCGTCTGACTACATCAACAGCGTTGT